>CAWUFW010023400.1:0-76583 GCA_963921515.1 Calotriton arnoldi
ATCTCTGTGGCTTTCAAATGGAAGAGATTCTTCATTTGGTGTTCGCACCCGGGCCATACTCTCCGGCTCCAGCCGCACTCTCCGGCTCCAGCCGCACTTTCCGGCTCGGGCCGGATGAAGTGTAATCAATGGGCTGGAATACAATTTTTTACAAAAAGGAACATTAGGAATGTGTAATAAATGGTAGAGGAGGTCATGAAAATCAGTTTGGGCAGGGAAAAGGGTGCGACCAGACACAACATCATATCCCAGAAAGGCTTGCTCCTTTGCATCATGGTACATGCAGTCCATGATTTGCGCTACCCTCAGTGTTGCAATGTATAGATTCTGTATGTTTATATTGTTTTTAATCTGATTAAGGCACTCTTGGGTATTGTGAAATGGATCATAGTACTAATTTGTAAGATAATATTGCCAAGATAAGTGGAACTTTATAGTGTGAAAACAATTATGTAATTACACAATAGGGAGGTAATTCTGGCACTCGCGTGCATCCATCATTTAATTTGCGTAGGCTTCCAAATGGCCCTTTGTCCTTGCACATAAGAAGGGCACAGCATAAGTGCCTTTACTCTTATGGCTCCTCCTGGAGCAAACCTAGATCCTGACCTAGAAGACAGAATATATAGCTCAGAAAACCGAGGTCATACGCTATTGACCATAATATACTGCTGGAAACATTGGAATGGGCAGACCATAGCAGCACATGAGACATGCAACCAGTGGTACTGCAGGATTTGGTGTTTAAATTCATGGGGCCTGCTTCACAAAGGTAAACTTAGATGTTTGGTCTGAACTTAGACAAAAAGTCTAAGTTTAGGACTGTGGGAATTACCAAAGGGCATTTACGAGTACTATCTTTACGTCTGCACGCGGACCAGATCTCCGCCTGGAAAATACATCATATTTGGTACAGTTTATAACCAAATCATACTGGCAACATATTAGGCTGTTAAACAAAAAGTATGCCTGCCCCAGACTGGTAAAGAAGCGATGGTAGACAGGCTAGGAACCAACTAATGTGACAATGTGTCACCCCGTCCCCTGTCCATTCTCAATTTTGACTATAAAATCTTAGAGAAAACACTGGTCAAAAGATAGTTGCAGCTACTTTCCCATCTGATACACCAACAGCAGAATTGAAATTATGCCACGACACAAAAATTTTCAGCATTTGTAAAGGATATTGCACATAATGGACACAGCTACTAATGAAAAACTGATTCCTGTGGTGGCAATACTAGATATTGAGAAGGCGTTTGACACCTTTCACTAGAATAATTTACTCGTAGCTCTTCAAAGAATTTGGATAAGCCCTGCACTTCTTGAATGAATAAGCTGTCTTTACTCAGGTCCCAGTGAGAGAATGCACAATTTCCCAGCAGTGGACAATAGGCAGGGTTCTGCTGGTGGTCATGAAGGTCCTGCAGCACTTTGGGGCAAATCAGGCTTGAAGCAGAACTGATGGAAATCCTCATTTTTCCATTAAGACCTGTGGCAGAAAAAAGGAGGCCCTTTCTACCAGTGACACACTCCCTTAGCGTACAGATGTACCATAAGGATGAGTAACTGTTGGTAGGAAATGTGGCTAGACTACGTAATTGCAGCAATGCGACAACTAGTCATGGTCTGGTTTGTTCTCCCCCTGTACGTTCTGGGCAGAATTGCATAATGTATAATCGTCATTTTACATAGTGTCTTGTACTTGTACTTCTTTGCAGCACTGCCTGTGGATTAAAAGCATGTGTTTCTCAGTTCTCCGTTCTACACGCATTGACCTTATATGGGAAACTGGGCAAAATAGAGTATCCTCAAATAAACTGAAACTACCCATAGACTTGGATGGACACGGAGCTCCCAGTAATGAGAAATAGTGTCTAGCTGCCCAGATTCAGTAGCCCACACGTTGTTTTGGAAGCAGTGTGCATGCTGAAAAGAGGGATGTAGAGAATATGCTCAATAACACCACACTACATGAGGCTGTATTGGAGGGCACGGGGTTCCCACTTATAGCCCTGCTGATGTGAATTTAATTATTTTATACAAAATACTTTCTTAAATATTACAATGTGCAGAATTTACATTTAAAAATGGTGTATTCAATGCACAAATTGTGGTAGGCAACCATACCTAAAACCCTTTAGGCCTGTAATATAGAAAAAAAGCATGGATTGCTAAAGTGTCATAACTGAAGAAGACATGATTTAACATGAAGGCACGTTAATACAAATAAATGCTTGTTTTTCACTTTAAACGGCCGTTGTGCAAAATGTTTTTTTTCTCTTTGCTGCAGATGTTGCGATTTCGGAAGCTACTGTTTATTAGCTAATGAATAGACATTTCTTGCATTAGGCAACTGATAGTGAAGTTCTCACTGCAAAATATGTAGATGACAGGGAGGATGACTCATGGGAAGATGGGTTGGGAAACAAGAAAGGATGTGCCGCAACATTCAAGGACACATGGTTAAAAGACTACTGTACTCTGGTGAGAATATGGGGAGTAGACCTGTTAACAGGAGCGTGCTGAAATCTTATTGGTCAACATGAAGAAGAAAGAATATTAATGTTGCAATATAGAAAACTTGTGTTTATATTAGTGTGTGTCCCTAGACTAGGGGCAGAGCGAACAAGAGATTTGACAGAGACAAAATTTCACTTGTCCTTTTTCTTAGACTGAGAGCAGCCTCTCATTCTGTTCCCCTTTTTCCTAGACTCTCTGAGAGGAGACTATTTGTTGAGTTTTCTTGGACATCGCTATATGAGATGTCTTAGTTTATTTCTTGATCTGCTGTTATTTGAGCTGAGAATATTTTCCAGCTTATTTGGTTACAGCTTTATGTTTATGCTTTTATCTCTCATTAGGACCCTACACAAGTATCTGAACTGACACCTTTAATCCTTCTTGCGTTGATCTTGACTAAGTTTAGAATAGGGAAGTTTCTTTATGGAACACATTTTTACTTTTCATTGTAATGATGCTTTATTGGATATGCTGAATTGACTAACCTCATAACTAAATATTGATTGGTTGTTATGTTAACCTTTAATGATGAAACTTGGAAAATAATACTTAAATAAAAGAATGAATAACTAAAAGATTTTAAAATAAATACTTTTAACTCACACTTAACTCCCGTTATTGACTGAATTAAAGTAATTATAATTGATAATGTTTAAGATTGACTTCAACTCCTTATAACTCTGTTGAAATCAAAGATCCATCAACCTGTACGCTGGGTGCGTGGTGACGAGTAAGTGACAAGGGAACCCCGTGCTCCAACAGCCTTAAGGAGAACATTGCCATATGAATATGGCAAACAGGGATCAACCTGATGAACAGTGGGCCCATCTATGCCCCTGAGATCCATAGAGAGTGAATACAGATGTCTTTGCTACACTTTTAGTACAAAATTCTATGGTTAGGCAATATTTTAACATTTCACACAGATATGTGCTGTACAGTGTAGCACACATGCAATGAATGAAATGTTAGGCAAAATTTAAATATTTATTCAACTTCTCAAGTAGACATTTTTTACACATAGAGAGGTCTGACAATCTTTGTATATCTGGCTTTAGGCCTCATTATTAAGATAGCAACCGATTGACCGACAACCGGTGCTGCAGTCTGAACTCCGCATTATGATGCGTGGCAGTCGGAGGCAGCGTGCGGAGTGAATGACCGACAATTCGGACAGGGTCAAGGAGCCCGTAAGACCATTGGTTGGAATCTAATGCCATACAATGGGACGGTGCCTGCTCAGGCACCACTGTAGGGATTACGATGTCCTTTTCATACAGCCTTTCTGAAAGGCTATCGGAAACAAACTTTGGGGGCCCCTGTCCGTTTGCGGCCTCTGCTATGAGGCCTGGAGGGGACCTGTGGTGCCCCCTTAAACATCCATACCCCATGTGCAGGACACCAAATGGTGCATGGATGTTTGCAAGCATCCATTTTTCCAATGCTGCTCGTGCCGTGGTCCTTTTCTGGACGTACCACAAACCAGAATGGAAAGATTTATGTTTCCTACCGCCTTATGGGTGGTTGCATCCAAATTTATCAGTTGAAAGACCCAACTACTAGTTGGTAGGTTTCCATTCCGAGACGATGTCGGTCGGACATGAGTCCGCCGGCATTGTAATTTGGGGCCTTTGTGTCAAAATCCATGGTAGTAGCATGGAAATGCTGACGTAATGCTGAAGTACCATCCTTGGAATGCCCCTTTGAAGCAAGGTAGGATAAAGCAGCGCAAAGCAGCACAAATCATTTCAAAGAACAATTTGCATCACTTTAAAGGCAACTTTTCAGAGAAAAAAATTTAGGCTGGAAAGCAAATACTTTATCAAGTCTTTGCAACACTATTCTTTACTCTGCATGACTTTGCAACATAACAGTCTTTATAATTCTGCCTCTATGTACACTAATTGCATCAACTAAGTATTGGCTTCTGGTGCAATGCTCAAGCAAAGAACATCAAAGCTTGGGAATGTGGAAAAATACAAAAAATTATTGAGCCTCATAGAAAGAATAATTCAGTTTGCTAAACTGATTAGAGACAATTTTTAGGCAAGGAGCAGTATATACTATTAGAGACATTGGCAAATAATCAGAATGGTAAAGTACTCCAGGAACACAATAATATCAGAAGCCTAGGAAAGAATTATGCAGGTGGAGGTGGTCCTCAAATGGATGGAAAATCAAAAGTATAGATGGAGCTGGGCTATGGTGAAGGGTTATAGTAGGAAGAGAAGGGCCCAACTGAAGTGAACTATGCATGCTGGTCTGAACCCTGTGTGTTTCTGCTGCAGTGAGACACTGGAGGGTACCACAGTGCTTGTGGTAGCTGGTTCTAAAGTTGGAATGGAACAGTAGGAGTGGTTCTAAGGATGGAAAAGTACAACAGGTGATGACACACTCGTGAATCACAGTTTGATTGACTGATTGATAACGAGGAGTGAAGATTGAACGTGTGTGTTAGAAATGAGATCTCTAGTTGGAAGAGGTATGCACCCTATCCCAGTAAGGGCCATCATTCTAGTCAGGTTAAGTAAGATACACACCCTAAATTACCCTGTGCTCACCCTTTGGTAGCTTGGCACAGAACAATCAGGCTTAACTTAAGTGCAATGTGTAAAGTATTTGTGCAACACATTAATTACAGTAATGTAGTCAAAACACCACAAAAAGAATCCACACTCGTTTAGAAAAATAGAGAATATTGATCTGATTAATAAAGGACCAAAACGACAATCATCCAATCAGTAGAAGTCGAGATATGATTTTTTAAAGATTAAATCCAAAAACAGTGCTTAGAAGCCGATACCACTAAAGGGTTACTCGAGGTCACGCTAGACTGGGCCAGAACTGAAAGGTCAAGCCGAACGTGATGGATCGAGGGTCGAATACAGTTCCAAAAAGGTCTTGCTGAAGTTTTACCTTCCCAAGTTGAGCCAAGAGTCCCGTTCCTAGGTCCTACAGTGTGGGTAATTTTAGAATGAACTTACTGAGTAACAGTGAATGCTCAGAACGTCAAGGCGTAGTGCTCTGTTTGTAAAAGAATATGTGCTTGGTCCAAGGTTTTGCTCAGAAGTACATGGACAGTGCTACCTAATGATGGGGTGTGAATACCAAGGCGGTCTAGTCTTGATTCCACCTCATGACTTATTCATCCATCACCATACACTCCCCGACCTTTATCTCAATTCTGGTGATTCTTTGTCATCCTTGCTTTCACCATTTGACACTGTTTTTCCGTTATTTCTTCCTCCTTCTTTCCTCCTTTTCTGCCTTTCTCTCTGTTGTTCTTGGTCAAATTCAGAAGACGAAAAAGACATCCCGGTCCACAAAAATGAGTGCTGGTGGGCCCCACCTACAACCACGGGCTCCAATTAAGCACTGGTAAGGGGTTGAAAGCACTTGCTTTAAAGTGAAGCGGGGCTAAGCAGGGGGCGCAATGAAGGAGAGTGGAACTCGGAGTTAACAAACAGTGCAGAAGACCAGGACACTAAAACTTTGTGCTTCTGAATAGACGAGCTGTTTAATGTAGATTTTTTTTTAGTATCAACTGAAAAATTATGTTTTCCGCACTGCTATCTGATGCTGTGCAGCCATGGAAGTGATAGAATTAAGACATAATCTGCAATGCAGTAGCTGCTCACATTATTATTAGGCCCTGTGGGCACAGTTGCTGCAGTAGAGAGTTCTGGATGTGTTTTAACGTGTGACATCATTTTCTGTCAATGCAGATAGATTATTATTGCTTTTCATAGCTACAAGCTAATTGTTGTGCTACTGAAAGATAAACATCGACTCTTGGAGGGTTCGAAGTCTTGAATTAGTTCATATTTTCAAACATAAACTGTCTTGCAAATCATCATTGGAGAAATATATTCCAAAAACGTTTTGACTTAAACAGAAATGGAGTCACTAATTTACGAAATGTCATTCAAGTAATAAATGTGTAGAGCAAATCAAATCCATGCCATATATTTTTCTCAACATTAGGGCTCTCACAAGCTAGTAGATATTTTCCAAATCTGTCTTTTCATTAACTTAAGCTTTTCAATGAAAGTCAAAGTAGGAGCAGTGGTTGCTTTAAACATAGGAATCTGCCAGCACATTTGTGAGGGGTAAAATGCATCTCACAAATATCCGGCTGCATTCTGCCTACTCGCCTCCCACAGAGCATGTCTTGATGTCAGCAAGTCCCTACACATACATCCACATGGGTAATGGAAACGCCTCTCCCTGCCCAAGCCTTAAAGGGCAAGTAAAGTGGGCTCAAGAGGAGAATGTTTGACCCAAATACAAATGCCCTGCGCGCATGGGGTTGGAGCTGCCAAATTGTCAGTTTGCAAATGAGTCACATTTCTATGCTTGCAGAGTTCCTATGTGTAGCACATAAATGCCTTACGTGTGACCCTAGTGACACCTAGTATTTTCTGTTATAGAAAAGACACATTTTTAGCCAACTGAGACACATGCTTATGAGCGTGTAATCTTGTTCATTTATAAACTAGAAGTTCCACGGCAATACAAGTATCCAAGAGTAGTGACAATCCACAAATGTTTCAACATTGTAAAGAAGATACAAGGCCTGATTCTCAAACTTCACCTTGTAGTACATTTTAACTACAAAATGTTAAGTGTTGCCCGTGGGAACGCTCTGGGCCGCTACTTCCAATTCAACTCTGGTCAATAGACTTTTGTAGTAGCCTGAGAGGTTGACAAGTTAACACCAATTTAAATTTGAAGTACAGTATGATCATAAAGATCACACAATAAAAGTCTGACTTGAAGTCAAAAAGGTTTATTACAAGCTCAAAGCCCCTTGCTATTCTGTTCTGGTCAGACCCTAGCATCTAGACAAAACATACAGATGCAGCTGTTGTTTGGGAATACGTACTTTTGTCTTATTAGAATACACGGATAGGTAGCAAACACTTGGAGAGGGACCTTTCCAGGGAGAAGAGCATGACCGCACCTATGATGTAGATCTACCATCTATAGACTGAGGTACGGGGTCTGCAGATAACGCCCAGAGATCTTCTCATATATAATCATCCTGCTTCTATACTAGGGGAGGGAGGTTAGGCTACGATGTCTTTTACAATGACAGCTCCTTTTATGATTTATGGACTACTTGCTATGCTGACCGTATTTGTGTTATGCATTTTTCTGCTTATTGTGGCACGTAAACTGCATATCAGAGCACGTTAGTTAAAATAAATATTTTATACTTGTTCATGTCTCTGTCAGATCTTATTGTGGACAAGTACAAGAGTGTGAGCGAAAGGGTGCATCTTGCAACCGCGATTCCTGACAGAGTCGGGAGTGTTGTGTTCTGGGGTGTCTAATCACTTGTTCCTCTGTGAATGAGTAGGAGGGCAAGTGAGACACTATAACTAATTGGCCCTGGGTTCATGGGTACTAAGGTGGTAGGATGACTCAGTCCCTATATACTAAGTTCCCATAATCCTACGCATAGTTCTGTGTTTGCGCAGAATCCCTGCAACAAGACCTCTAATAAGTTGTTGGAGGAGTTCATCTGTGGTTGTTGCTGTGGTGGCTTGGGACCTCAGCTTCCTGTGGTAGTGGCAATGTCATTGTCAGGATCCCTCCAGCCGGCAGACTGAGGTAGCAGTCTCCTTCTCCTCCTCTGCGAGGACCACCGACCATTGGTACTCCACTGCAATTGCTTCCATTTTTTAGATATGCAGCTGAAAGGCTGTCTCTAACCGGAGGTGAGCTCTGGGTCAGGTCTTCCACCAGAAGCAGCAAGAAGAGCCAAAGAAAGAAAAAAAGAAAATGAGCTGTAGTACTCAATGTAATCATTCATTTATATAGTCGCATAGTAGCACAACATTGCCATTGGAAAAGTTAAGATTGAGTTCTTCTTCACAAGGCAAATTCTTTTTCTCCATACATACTTCACATGATGTAGTAGCAGTGCATGGCATGAATTAATCCATGACCTCCAGCATAATCAATAACAGCTCTTTGCTAAATGGATGAAAAGTTGAAATAATGTTATGTGGTGTCATCTGTGATTCCCACATGTGTTCTAATAAATAAATGAGCTGCCAAATATACATACATAGTGCCATCAATGAATATTGCAAAATAAATTTATTGTGCAAAATGTACTTGACTATATAATGTGAAACATTAATGGAACTATCCTGGCGGGGGCATAATGTTTTTTTGGGACTGCTAACAGCATTTCATAATACATTACAATGACCCTGCTCTTATCCTAGTCTCTCCTGTGTTCCACCCTGAGTCCAAACTAAATCCCTTACTAAATCATCTTCCCAAAATAATGTTCAATAAATACTGTTTTCCTTGGCTATGGAGCAAGTAAGTGTAGGGTAAGGTAAGTTATAATAAATCATCAGGGGTTTCGCTAGGTTTAGGTTTTGCTAAGTACAGGTTGGGGGCCTTGTACTTGTTGGCTTAGCCACATGCTTAATGGAAGGTAAAAGATGGAACACTAATGTAAGCCATGAAAATTATTTACTCCGGCAAAAACTGTGAGAGAAATGTAGCACATACTGAGATGGGATTATAATTTGTAGGTTGGCTGGAACAGAATAGAGGAAGTGGTAGGTAATTATTTGAGTGGGCACTAGACGCCACACCTTTTATTCTACCAATTTAATAGACTGGACAGTGACTTACCACTCTTCCAAGCAGCCACACCTTCCCCCTTCAAGGATGGTCCATGCCATTCTCAGCGTTAGTCTGAAGTACTTGAGGGCATAAACAAAAACGCAGCACAAATATTGAGATATCTGGAAATACCACCTAACTTTGTACAAGTTAAAAAACTACACCTCACTAATTTTAACTTATCTTTCCAAAGAATTACTTTGAAAGGTTTACTTGACATTTTAAAAAACAAGTAGTCAACAATTCATAGTTTATAGTAATTGTTTTTTACATATTTCCATTATAGAAGGACATGGCTATGAAAGGATCAGCAAAAAAACAATGGAGGGGAAGGGAATGGAAAGGACATATAGTATTGGTATCCTGTCCTAATGCACTGTCATGACATCATGGGTCCTTGTATGGCATCATGATGGAGTCCATGATAACCATCTATGTTCCTGTATTATTGACAGTTCGCTTAATAAAGAGGTCTGTCCACCTAAATGCTGTGAATTCTTAGTCCTGCATTCCTGTTCATGTTGCCAACAATTGTCTATCAACATAACACTACATATGCAAAAGAGGAGTGAAGGAAATGTTACCCAGAAAGGGAGGGCAGAAAGCTACAGACTGGAGTAAGACATCAGTGGAAACTAATAGAATATAAAAGAAAATACAAGTAGGCAGGTATGCATGGTGCAAGAAGATACTAAGGGGCAGTTGGAGAAATTGCAAAATACAAAATGCCATAATATATATTAGTTTTTAAAAGTAAGATATATTAAACATGACTTACCAGCAGCACCAGCAGATAAGGCTAGTATGGAGCCAGAGGCTATGTCGTCCCAATGGCAGAAGAGGGTGATGATGGTGGTGGGCTGTCCTGAAAGGAGAAAAGTCAAAAAGGAAACCAAATAGTACTTATTAGTACTCTTTAGAAAGGGCAATTTACAGGCAAACAAATATACCGCCTGACCAAGAAATCCTTTCTCTCCCTTCACTTCCACTCTAAAAATAAAACAGTTCCTGATCTTACACACAGTTGCCTACAAATGATTTTGCTTATCCACTTGCTTCATATAGTTTTGTTACTCTGAAAACCATGGACAAAAGTTAGTCTCCCTTTGTGTACGGCATCGCACAGAGATGGAGAGGGAATATGTACAAGAGGGGTAAGGGTAAGTTTTCTACCCCCATATAACAAAAGAGAGGGGAGAAAACTATAGACCGAAAGAAGTCAGCTACTGAAACAGGGCATATAGAGAACACAAGGATCTATGCAAGGATAATGAACAAAAAGAATATCAAGGGAATTTTGGAAATTAAAAAAAAAAAATACAGTTGGCCATTATCCATACTAGTTGGGAATAGTTAAAAGCAATGAAACATAAACATGACATACCACCACAAACAGAAACTGCTTCTGCTGAGGCCAGGGAATTCCGTGTGGCACCATCGCCTTGGGCCTTGACTGTGCTGCTGCTGATGGTGGCCTTTCCACCCTTAGCTTGCTCCGTTCTATTTAGTGCACTTGAAAGGAGGAAAGATAAAGAAGACATTGATTAATAGGGCTCTCTGCCAAAGGGCATTTAACAGGCAAAGCATTGCATTGTCTTACTAACCGACCATATTCCTCCCTTCACCCTGAAAATAGCTCACTGTCCTATCCATTGTTGTCGTCCTACAAATTATATTGGTACTCCCTTCGCACATTATTGCTGTTGATGGGCTAAGTCAGTCTCCCTACGCAGACTGCAATGCACAGAGATGGAAACTGTATTAGCGGCATAAAAGTCACAGAGGAATACAAACTTCCTGGTATCAGACTATACTAGTGACATCCCTTACATTAGCACAAGCAAGCACCTGGCTCACAATGGAACAGAGTCTGGGCAGTATGAATCCCTTGACATCCACTCTACATCACTCCCAATCCTCCATTCCTACACCCACCTTGCTAGGCTGGCAATATGCACCACTATTCTGTGGACCATATGCGCTCCCCAGGGCACTCAGAGAAACCCAAAAGTATTACATACCAGCTTCTCTGAAACAATGACAGTGGACCCAGGCACTCTCTGATGCAAAAATGCATTTATTTATGTCAGTGGCACACACCAGCATTAAGCCTCTGAAATGTACAAGTGTGTATATATATATATATATATATATATATATATATATATATAATAATATATATATATATATATATATATTTCCTTCTTGACAGAGGGAGAGATAACCAAGTTCAGGTATTTATTACACCACAGATTCAAAAAATTTTGACCATACCATTGGCCTGATCATGAATGGTAGCCATCTTGCATTCAGAATTTTTAAAGTGCACAGCACTTTGCACACAATGATCATGTTTTCATAATAATCATTGGACATTGTTAATCACTATGGGGCCGATTACGATGTCGGTCGGAAAGGCTCCGAACGGCATTCGGTTCATCCGAATTTGTGTCGGAAGACTTGTTTCTGACCAACTCGAAAACATTTCTGACCTACTGATTACAATGGATGGAAACCGTTTAGACTGTCTGACTCGGTTCCGACTCGCGCCCGAACGGCATTCGGAGACACCGAGTCGGTCGGAGCTGGCTCGTACATCTCTGCGGACCATGATTCCGACCGAGCGATTACGATGTTGGATTCGGACAGCCTTTCCGAATCAGTCTGTCTGACACGGATCGGCTATCAGAATCTGTCTTTTGGGGCCCGTAGCAGGTCCCCCTTCACCTGGAGGCCTCCAGTTGGGGCCCGTGGGGGTACCCCAGGGACCCCCTTTCCAACCATGCACAGTGTGGCAGGCACCATGGAGTGCCCGCCACAGGATGCAAGGTTTTCAGCAACCACCCATTTTTCAATGGGAGCCTGTGTTGTCGGTTGGAACATAGGCTCCCATTGAAGTCAATGAGAGTCCGACCGATTGGTGTTCGGAAACATCGTAATCGGTCGGTCGGACTCCCTCAATCCGATTTGGTCGGAAACCATTCCGAGATCGAGTAGGTCGAAATGCTTTCTGACGGACATCGTATTGAGGCCCTATGTGCCTAGCCAACCAAATTGAGCTTAAATGCAATACTCACTTGCACAAAATTCAAGATTAAATAAATACAGTCATCACAAAATGAATAAACATAGAAAAAATTATGTTTATTTCATAATTTTACAACCTCCACATATTGACACCCTTTGATGAATCACAATCCAAAAAATAACTTTTGTTCATATATGTTGGGCCCTGCCCTCTCTGCAGGGTCACCACTAAACATTTTGCCTTCACCCCTCATACTATTGCTGAATTTGTTTTTGTTGGACCGCTAATCAGTGCTAAAGTACTTGTGTTCACTCCCTTAAACATGGAAAAATTGGCTTACACCTGATTGCCATATTTAATTCACTTATGAGTCTCTGGTAGAGCAGTATACCATGTACCCAGGACCTATTAATTAAATGCTACTAGTGCACCTGCAGCACTTATTGTGCCACCAATTCAAGTAGCCCCTTAAAACATGTCTCAGGCTTGCCATTGCAGCCTGAATGCAGTTTTAAACTGTCAATTCAACTTGGCAATATAACCCCCTTGTCAAGTCTTAAACTCCCCTTTAATTGCATATAATCACTTGACATCAATTGATTTGTAATCAGTGAAGTCATAAATGATGTAATAGAACATGTCATGAGTGATGTAATAGGTGAGGTCATAAGCAGAGCATGGCAGGGGTGCAAGTTATAGTTACCTCTGCTAACTATAACTGGTGAATTGTTTTAGTACAGAATGTTAAAGTTATCACTGACATATTATCCTACGTATAATGTTATTTCACCTTCGTTATTTCAGTGAATTTCTAAAGGTTCATATATGAATGTACAATAAATATTTAACTGTGCATATATATATATATATATATATATATATATATATATATCCACATCCACAAGGACACTCCAACTTCAGCAAAGAAGAGGCACGTACACAGGTATGTAGATATGTGGCATATTTAATGTGTCTCAGGTCTCCCACGACCCCGCAGCAAGAGAGAGACGCATTTCGCCTGCGCATATATATATATATATATATATATATATATATATTCACTGAAAAAACCATAGGTTTGAGGGACGTTATAGTTAGTTGGACATTTCTCTCGTACAAAACCATAGAAATTCCCCCTTTATAGTTAGTTCAGCTAACTATAACTCGTCGCACCCATAATGCACTGCTGATGATGTCACATATTACATCATTCATGACATGGTCAGTGACATCACTGATGACATCACTGATGACATCATCCAGTGACTGTGTTTTTCTTTCAAGTTTAAATATGTATTATATATACGCCAAGGTGTATTGAAGAATGAGTGGGTGTATAAGTGTCTGGATGGAGGATTTAGTAGGTGCGTGACTGACTGTTTAAGTAAGTGATTACATGTGTCTTACTGAATGCATGGGTTAGTGACTAAACTGTGTGAATATCTGTATAAGTCTGTCTGTTGTTGTATAAGCTGCTGCATGGGTTGGTCAGTAGCTACATGAGTGTCTATATGGGTTATCGATTGGTTGCCTGAGTATTTGTATGGGTGCCTGAGTGTGTGTGTGGGTGGGTGGGAGGTGTGTGACTCTGTGCATAGATGTTTGAGTGGTTGATTCACTGTGTCTATGGGTTCAAGAGTGCATGTGGAAACAGCTGTATGGGTGGGTGAGTGTGTTTATGGCTATGTTGGTGAGTGAATGGATGTCTCAATGGTACATGTCCAAGTAACTACATATGTAAAAGGCAGTGTATGTGAGAGTTGAAGTATATAAATGACTATACGTGAGAGTCAGTGATTGTGAGAGTGGCTGTATGGATGAGTGTGTACTTGTATCAGTGATTGTATAAGAGAGTAAGTATGCGTTTGTTTCTGTTTGAATAATTGATATGGTGTGTGTATAACTGTATAGGTCAGTAAATGGAAGTGTGATTGATTCTTTGCATGACTGACTAGGTGTGTGAGTAACTCTAGATGAGTGGTGGTGTGTGAGTGTCTGTATAGGTGTATGAGTGCTTATGATAGTGTTGTATTGATGAGTGACTGCATGTATGAGCGATTGTATGGGTGAATGAGTGGATGTGTGTGTAGACCTAGGAATCAGTGAGTGCGTATGTAGTAACTGGTATTAGTGTATCGATGGTTTCGAAAATGGTAGTCTGTATTTTACAGTGGGTGTATCAAAGGTTATATTAGAGTGTGAGGAGGTGCATCATATTTTCATGTGGATGATGTCATCAGTGATGTCACTTGAGATGTCATCAGTGATATCATCAGTGATGTTGCTGACCATGTCATAAATGATGTAATATGTGATGTCATCAGCAGTGCATTGCGGGGGTGCGAGTTATAGTTAGCTGAACTAACTATAACGGGGCAATTTCTATGGTTCTGTAAGAGAAATGTCCAACTAACTATAACGTCCCTCAAACCTATGGTTTTTTCAGTGAATTTCTAATGTTTTTTAAATGCTAATTTCTAACTATAACGTGCCTGAAACCTATGGTTTTTTCAGTGAATTTCAATGGTTTTAAATGCTAATTTCTAACTATAACGTGCCTGAAACCTATGGTTTTTTCAGTGAATTTCAAAGGTTTTTAAATGCTAATTTCTAACTATAACATAGCAGTCGTGTTTGCAGAGTGGTGGAGAAAGGTGAGCGTGGCCTTCAAACACCTTTTAGCAATCCCACTGTGTGGGATTTAGCAGAAGTAACAGGAGGGATAGTTAGCCCCCAACGGCAACCTTGGGGGCCAACTACCTCTTTTATTACCTCCAGTAAGTCCCACACAGCAGGATTGCTAACTTGTTATATCAGACCCCACCCCCTCCCTGCAGCACTCTGCAAACGCGCCCCCTGGTGCGTTCAAAGTTGGGGGATTAAGTTCCCTTGAACCCCGAGGGTCCCTGCGGGCCAACCAGGCCACCAGGTATTTTGATTTGTATACCCCAGCACACGCAAATCATTAGAAATTAGTTATTTTCAGTCGTCAATCATATACATAAGAAGTCGAAGAATTTCGTTGATTTTCTCCTTCTTTAATCAGTTCTCAGAATAAGTAACGCGTTCTCAAGCCAACACGTGTTTCGTCGCCTCAGTAAGTTTGTACATGCGACTTGTTCACGGCTGAACGGTTCCACTATATTTCAGTTCTAAATGTGACGATAATTCCAGGTCACATTAACCTTTGGCGTGAAGTGAAATGCAAGGTTTCCAATAAAATCGCTGGGCGGTGAAACGTAGCTATGTATGCCCCGTAAAAGCGTTTCCTGAATTTGAGAAAAGAGCCGCCGTTCCGCGTACTCGTGCCCCACGCCGGTCTCCTCGAGTGCATTTCACTTCACGCCAATATATATTAAAACGGGCAGGCCTAGGGGGTCAGGGGGTTTCTACCCTGCCCCCTTTTCTTGTTTTTTTTACCTTTATTTTACTGTTATTTTACTGTTTTCTTGTGACTCGGTTCTACCGAGTCACAAGATATCAAAACTTTTTGTTTTTCTAATTTCTCAGGACCTACTGAACGGATTTACACCATTTAAAAAAAAGGTCTCTTTCTGAACCAAGACCTACCTTTTTGCCAAATTTGGTGTAATTCCGTTCAGCAGTTTGGGCTGTAGCTTTGACTAAAGTTTCCTATGGAAAATAACATGGGGAAAACGCGTTTTGGGACCCTCCTTTTTTCTCGGCCCCCGCTTGACGAATCACCCCGAAACTTTCAAGACAGGAGCTGACCGGAGCGGGCCACTAGTTTTGAAAATTTCGCGAAGAGTCGTCAACCGGCGCCAAAGTAATTGGGAAAACAAAAAACGCTTTACCTATGGAAACTAGGTCCTAACTATAACTACCTACTGGCAACCGCCAGTAGGTAATATATATATATATATATATATGACTGTGTACGTGTGTGTGTTTAAACTTACATGTGATGTAATTCCGCCTGAAAAGTAACACATATTGGGCCAGATGCATCAAAAAAATGTTTTGCGATTCCCTAGGGAATCGCAAAACGGCATGCATGAAAGTGTGCAGTACACTTTCTGTGATTCCTAAGGGGTCGCAAATGACCTCCCTCATGAATATTAATTAGGTAGGTCGCAATTTGCGACCCCCTAGGAATAGCAAAAATCACAGGGATGGTGGCCTGCTGAGATCAGCAGACCACCATGTCTGTGATTGCTTTTAAATAAAGCAATCATTTTTTTTTTGTAAAGCAGCCCGTTTTCCTTAAAGGAAAATGAGATGCTTCACAAAAAGAAAAATGAAAAGTTTTCTTTTCATTTTTTAAGAGCAGGCAGTGGTCAGTGGGACCACTGCCTGCTCTTAAAAATGCTTTGACAAACATTCACAAAGGGGAAGGGGACCCTTGGGCACCCCTTCCCATTTGCGAATGTCTTACCACCTACTTGAAGTAGGTGGTAATATGCGAATGTTTTGCAACCGCATTCACGGTCACAAAACATTCATGCATACTGTTAGGATTCGCTATTTGGAAGGGTTGCCCTAAACACGCCCCTTCCAAATAGGGAATCCCAAACCCATTTTTGCGATTCGGTAACAGGTTACCGAATCGCCAAATTGGGTTTGATGCATCGCAAAAGCATTTTTTGCAATCGCAAACGGGCCGATTCTGCGAATTGGCACGTTTGCGAGGAGAAAAATGCTTGATGCATCTGGCCCATAATGCATTAAAACAAATTTTCCACAACACTGTTTACCTAGCTCCAGCACTTTGAGTAGGCCCAGCAGGTCCTGCTCCCATTCGGGGCTGTTGGCACAGAGTACATCACTTACTGTTGGGTGCAGGAGACCCCGGTCTGGCAGAGCATGATGCTCCACACTCTTTTACTGCAGCTGGCACTCCGCTAGGGTGTAGGCCAACATTGTGAGAGGTGGCACTGTGCATAAAAAATAAGTGCTGCCTCCTCTGATAACTAAAGATTTGGTGGGGTGTAACCCCCTCTGCGATGGAGGCGCTGTCTGCTTCTGCCAAAGCTGCTGAGTGGGACAGGTACTTAAAAGTGGAAAAACAGATGAACCTGGGAGCATATATGTTAAATGTAAATTAAACACACTGGTGGAGTAACAAAGTAATAAAAAGTGAACATAATGTTAAAAAAGGTCGGAGGGGGAACAGAATGGGGTGGATTGGATTATATGGAGCTTAGGGAACAGAGGACATGAGGGGATGACTAGACAGGCACCCGCAGGAGTAAACACAATGATTGTGACTGCTGTTCGTGCTATTTTGAGTGTTAAATGCACCCGCAGCAAAAATTTCTAGCGCATTGTGCACGAAATGCATATTGCATAATTACGAGAAATTTCACTAAATTTGGTAATAATTTTACATAGTTAGGTGAGAGCAAATTATGCCTGCTTCACTCACCCATCTTTTTCATGACATTTCTAATGGTCCAGCGGTCACGGAGATGCAGGCTGTCGGCTGAGTACACCGTAAGCCACTCCCCCTCCCCATGTCAGGACGATGTGTACGCGGCCAGCAATGGCCGCGGTTGAGGATTGAGGAACCGGGGCCTGAGGGATTACAATGCCTTCAATGCCGGGGGTACCAGTAAAATATTTTTTACTCGGGAAATCTGACCCTGTCCTCCAGCTGCAAGGTGAAGGAAAATAAGTGTGCTGTTTGGGAGCTGACAGAGCTGACAAAGCTGGCGGTCGGCCATAAGGGCTCATTGAGCTCCCGGTTCTTGAATCTGCCGGCTGGACTGCCCCATTCGCTCGGTGACTGGGTCGTATGGGCAATAAAATAAAGTCAGGACCAGTATTTTTCGCGCCCTCGAGACTCGTCGAGCAGCAGCAACTGGGAGAAATTTCCTCAACTTACTGGGTTGCAGTGATCTAAGTGAATGCTGAGAAATTCCTGAACTGGCAGTGCAACCTTCCAGAACCATAGCAGGTCAGCTACTTATGCGTTGCGTCTCCTTGCCTTCATAGACCACCAGGTTTCTGACCAGGGGGTAAGTGCATGCGCTCTGCTGCGGGCTCTGACAAAGGGCTTTGGCGCTACCTGGTAGAGGGTCGCTGGGGGTTCTATGCGCAACAATATCTAATCTTTTGCTTTTCAAACTGCTGCAATCTCCGCAAGTGCAACAAGCAGTATACAATCTCAGCTGTGACTTTGATTAATGATTAATCATCAAGTTGTATGGGAGGAGGAGTAGAGGTGAGGAAGAATTTAGAGAGCGAAGGTAAAAATATTTCATTGGAGGAACTTCAACATGCAAAATGTTTCTAACTGTACTGCCACAACCATCTTGATTTCCCGGTTCTGGTTCAGAGGGTCAAAAAGTGAGTAGGGCAAGCAGCAGCCTGGGCAAATCGCGCCACATCCTCACAGAAAGACCTGGTAATGCCCACAGAAAATTCAGAGTGCAGGTTGGCAACCTTAGAGCTCTCTCAGAAAAACTTTCAGGGGGTGCCTCAGCTGACTTGGATATGAGCTCTAGTCCCGCTCTTAGTGACTCCGCAGGGAGGCCTCTAGCCGCACAAATACCTGTAGCAGAATCAGAGGTGGCTAATTCAATGAGTGATGCTGAGGATGGAAAATCCAAGGAACTTAAAAAATACCCCTTATTTTTTCAGGCTAAATCTGGCTCAACACCTGGCATAGATGTGTTGGAGAGCGCCCCGTCAGTAGCTGCACAGTCCCCTGGCTCAATGGTGCACACTTCTCCCTGGGGAGACAGTAATGCTTCATCACAACTCTCATCAGAATCTCTGCTGTCTCTCTCACAGAGACCATTGGGAACAGTCGTGTCGGAAATCACAGGGCAGGTAGTATTCGGAAATGGTGAAGCACTAGCAACACAAACCAAATCCGGGCCTGAATCAATTCAGGAGGGCTCCTCTCAGGTCGACACACCCTTTACTCTGCAATGGGATGCCAAGAATCTGCTCAATTTAATTTTGGAGTAGGTTAGGGAACTTACAGCCTCTCAAACTGTGGATATTGCTGCTATACATGCCCGGCTTACAAAAATCAAAGATACTGTGGCTCGGACCCCGGCGCGACTTAATGAGGCTGGAGCAAGAATTTCGCAGCTGGAGGATCAGGTTTCCATTATGAAAGATGAGGTAGCTGCTTGCCAGAGCCAAAAGTCTGCAATGGAATATAAATTGGAGGAATTGGAGAATCACTCTAGACACTCTAATCTTCGTATCCTCAGTATTCTGGAGGGTCTTGAGGGTCAGCAGACACTCAATGGGTCGACTCTTTTATTTAAAAAAGTCCTCCCGGAATACAATGGGGATCTCACTCTCACGAGGGCCCACTGCGTGCCGGCGCATCTCCCTCCCAATGCCAAATTACCTCTTACGATTCTGGTCAAATACCGAGTGAAAGAACAAATTCCATCCAAGGTGGTTAAGCAGCGACAGTTTACCTCATTGGAAGTCTCATTATGTCATATCTTCCCAGATATGTCCGCCTCTGCAGCCAAAAGATGGAAAGAATTTGTCAAAATGCTGCATCTTTTCAAGGAACAGGGGGCACAGGGGGCACAGGCAATGATTGCACAGCAAAGTAAACTAAAAGTGCTTGTAAAAGGAAGATATAATGTATTTTGCAATGTTCCCAAAGCCCAGGAGCTACTGCAACAAATCTCTAACAAGCCCTAATTTCTAAGCTCTGGCTCTCAGATGGATTCTATGATTGATTATATATCTCCCTGTCTTTTTTCTTTTCGTTCTCCTTTTTCTCCCTCTTTTCTAATTTTCCACAGGCAGCATTCGTTTTTTTTTTCTTTTTCTTTTTCCTTTTTACGTCCTGGGGTGGGGAGAGATGGGGTGGGTAGGCCGATAGCTTCTGGCACAAGGTCAAGATGCCAGTTTTGGGGAATGGGGTAAGCCTGTCAGGTGTGAGATGGGACGGTGGACCACTAACCGTGGCTTTTCGTGGGGGGGCGGGTGAGGCAGGGGTGTCCCAGGGTGGAGGTGGTGTGCGGGAATGGGAAGCAAGAGGGGAAAAAGAGATCCATTTCTAAAAACCAAAGCCAAACTTAAATTGTGCTATCCAAATTTTATTGGGAAATTCGCATCCTGTGAGTGTCAGTGCTGGGTCAAATAACAGACCTTTGGGGCTGGCCAGGTATATTGGAGGATTTTTTTCCCCACAAAATTTCACTTTTTATTTGAGACCCTCCATGGCTAAATAGTATACTGTGCTACTGGATAAAAGGGAAATCCTAAAGGTGGTCTCCTTTAATGTTAATGGCCTCAATAATAAAAAGAAAATGCGGGTCATTGAATCCTGGATTAAGACGGAAAATCCATCTGTAATGTTAATTCAAGAAACTCATATACCGATGGGGAAGTTAGCCCTATGTTTAGATCTTGGGCAGCATATTGGGGCTTCTGCTCTTCACAAGCAACACATCGGGGTAATGCGATTTTTCAGGGTAAAAAATTTCAAGGAGAGGTGGCGTAAGTGATAAGAGTGGAAGGTGGTGCTGGGTGACTTGTAAGCTGGGGTGCAGATACCTTACTATCGCTAGTATTTACGCCCGAGTGGAAGATAATGCTGAGCCCTACGAAGAATTATTTCAATCTTTAATACAAATTCCTGGTGAACTAATCATAAGGGGTGATTTTAATTTTTTACCAAACCCAAAGATTGATTCCTCAGTCATATTCAAAAGGCAATTAAAACCTAAAACTTTTAAAAATATTCAAAATTATAGTAAGCCTCTGGAGTTAATTGATCCCTGGAGGGAAGTTTTCACGACTAAAATCGCATATACCTGTTTTTCGGGTAGATTCCGCACTTCTTCACGTATAGATTTTTTTCTTATATTGAAGGCCTTGAATTTTAGTAATCAGAGAATCTTGCCTAATGGATTTTCGGATCATGCAATGATTATTTTAGAGGTTGAGTTAGGTAAAATCCTAGTACACCCTAAGAGATGGACTCTTAATAGACAGTATTTACTGGAAGAAAGCTGGGCGCTACTCTGTAAAACAGAGATAAAAGATTTTGTGCAAGAAATCATGGGATGGCTCCTCCTCTTATTGTCTGGGACTCCCTTAAGGCATATATTTGTGGGCTGACTATAGGTAGAGCAGAATGTTCAGCGATGCTATGATACCTTACTTAGAAGTCCTTTGGCTCCCAATCAACGAAAGCTCGACCAGGCTAAACGGGCTCTAAGTGAGGCTTATTATTTAAAATGTGAAACCTCGAACCATAACTATATGCAAAAGGTATATGAAGAAAGTAATTTTACAGGGAGGTTTCTCGCATGGCAGGCTCGGGAGCAGGCCGCAAGTAATTGGATCAGCATATTGAAATGCCCTGTTACTGGTATCTGAAGTATGGATCTGTCTAACATAGGGGATATAATGCTGGAACATTATAGGCGCATCTATGGTCAGAAACAAACAATTAATAATGCGGCACTGGAGATGTTCCTTCAGGAACAGAACATCCCGGTACTCTCTGAGACTGAATATAGTTAATATGTTGCGCCCCTTCTCTAAAGAAGAACTGGGGGAAGTTATACGGAACCTCCCGAATGGTAAAGCCTGTGGACCGGATGGTCTACCAGCGGAATTTTTTAAAGCATTCTCCGGGGTTTTATTAGAATATTTTTTATTGGTTGCCAATACAATCCTAGAGGGAGGCCCGATACCAGCATCATTTTGAAAAGGGAATTTAGTCAATTTTTAAAAAAGGGGAAGGACGGTGAAGATCCCAACTCATATCGCCCAATCACACTTTTGAACTCTGATTACAAAATTATTACAAAACTTTTAGCCAATAGATTTAATACAATAGCTTCAAATATGATCCACTCTGATCAAAATGGTTTTATTGCAGGGAGACAGCTTGGGACAAACACGCATTATTTAGCCGAAGCAATAGATTACTTCAAGACTAAGAGAATACCGGCCCTGGTCCTCCTGTTGGATGTTGGGAAGGCGTTCAACCTTGTGGTCTGGGAGACTCTATTCCGTATCTTGTTCAGGTTTGGTATACCCCCCCAGATCACGGGGTTGATTCAGAGAGTGTATCACAATGCAGAAGCCAGCATTATTGTTAATACCTCCGAGGTAGGAGAAGTTAGCGTTAAACGAAGGACCAGACAAGGCTGTCCGCTGTCTCCTGTTTTATTTGCTTTTTTTATTGAGTATCTGGCTATTGCCATTCGTAATAACGCAGATATTCGCCCCCCTCTAGCAACTATGGGGAAACTAAAACTATATGCCGACAATATCATGCTCATTCTTGACTGTGATAAGGGGGTTCAAGCAAAGGTCTTTTAGATCTTTGCACAGTTTGAATCTTTCGGCGGGTATAAAATTAATTTGAGAAAAAATGGAAATAAACCAGTGCGGATGCAAGTCTGATGTCTTGCATACTGATATCATGTCATGCGTAAACACTCAACCCAAAAAATACTTGGGAATTAATTTTTCGGCACGAATCGCTGACTTGTATGATCTAAATTTCTCTCCGCTGCTTTTGAAAGTACAGGATTTATTGCTCCGCTGGAACTCTCTCCCGTTAATGATTATGGGGAGGGTTTCGCTGATTAAGATGTCTGTTCTCCTGCTGTTCAATTTTTTATTTTCTGCTATTCTGTGTGTTTTAACAGCACCTTTCTTCTGTAAACTGGAGTCCATGTTTACATCCTTCCTGTGGGGAAAAAAGCCCCCCGAATTGCACTAAGCACTTTATACAAGGAGTTGGAGAAGGGTGGGTTAGCCTTCCCTAATCTCAGGGATTAGTATTTTGCATACTTCGCACAATACATGTCCAGGTTCAACCCAAAATCGCATACAGGAGTATTTGTGAATTATTTCATGAGCTTAATCTGCATAGAGTACCAGATCCGTAGTCCATGAAAAATTACGGAATCCTCAAAACTAGTGCGCTATAAGTGCATGCAATGGTTCTTTCGTAAACACCAGGATTTTCATAGACGATATACAGTTCCAGTTATCAATACTTCAACCTCCTTATACAAACTCACTTTGGTATTCGGGATTAGAGAATCGTCCGAAATTATTCTAAAATGGGCTAAGGTGAGATTTGGGAAAATCTCAGACTTTATTGCAAATGATAGGTGGCTAAATAGTTCCGAAATGCATGATCTAATTCCAAATGATTTCCTTCTTCTCGGGTCCTGCAGAATGCTCTACAAGTTTCTTAGTAATCTGGATCTATGCAGATTAATGATCTTAAAAATCTGGCACTCGCGCTATTTGAAGAAAGCTTAGATAGGAAACCTGGGGAGTGGAAAAAGCTTTTGGCCCCTACCAAAGCAGTAATAAAATGGGAAAAACATGAAGGGTTGGAGGTAACAGCGAGAATGTGGACCGAAGTAAATAAACTTAATTTCAGTTCATTACGGGGAGCTAATTGGCGCCGGAAGCTATTTTTCAGCAAATGGCTGCTATATAGAACCCCACACTTTCTATCTAAGGCTTATCCTAATGAATCTAGTCAGTGTTTTCGCTGCTCGAATCAGTCGACAGCCAACTGGACTCATATCATTGCACAGTGCCCTTTAATTCAGGGGTTTTGGAGTGATATTTTCCGACAGTTGGAGGCCGAATGTCTAATTAAACTGGACTCTAACAGTTGGCTGAAAGTTCTGGGCTACGCTCCTTCCCTTAGTTTAGCTGATAAATGGGTTAAATTAATATATATTGCAATGGCGGTCACCAGGTCGCTGCTGCTTCAAAGATGGCGATCAGGTCAGGTACCAACAAAATGTGAGTGGGTTCAGAAAATGAAGCAGGTCAGAAATAGTGAACACTTATTTGCAATATGAAGTGGGGGATTAGGAAATTTGAAAAAGTATGGGAATCATATTTCGACTAAATACTAAAGAGAGCTCAAAATCTTAACACACTGCTAATATGATGAAATACTATCAGAAGTTTCATATGTTGATATATTTGTATACTTTATTGCACTTTAACGCACTACAGACACTTTAGTTTCTCTTAAAAAGAAAGTCGATATCGTATTTGGTCTTTTATGGTGAAATACTATCAGAAGCTCCATCTGCTGATATCTCACTATACTCTATTCCAATTTGCACTTTAATGAATCATAGGCACTTTAGTTACTTTTAAAATTAGAATTTGTACTGTATCGGGTCTCTTATGATTTTGCTTTTATTCGGATTGTGTATTCTTCTTTAATTCTGAATATGTATGCTGTATTTATTGATCAGAAGTGCATTACCTGACATTGACACTGTGATATATAGATGTATTTGTAAAGTTGTAAGGATCTCAATAAAAATATTTTAAAAAAATTAAAAAAAGACATTTCTAATGGTCCGTAGACATCTCGTAATGCTGCATAATATTTACAATTCATTATTTTACTGTGTAACTTCCAAACATGTTCTTGGAATACAGTTTGTGGGTCCCTACTGCCCTGTCGGATTTGTTGATATTGTTGACCAATGTATATACTACTGCTCTATTGCAGCTCCGTGTAAATCAACACGCCAGTGTTTGTAGTCTTTGTGTTGGGTACCTGTGTTGGTGCTATGTGCCTGTGCTGCTTGATAACTGTACTTTTGCATCTTTGCGCAGCATGCGACTGGTGCTACGTTTGTTAAGCGCTCTGCCTGCTGTGTTCTACTGCTGTACGGCGCTCTATCACCTTTGCAGCATAGTTCACCCTTTACAAGACGCGGTAATTTAAAAAAATGACGTGATGTTCTTCTCTAAGGTTATCTCACTATTAATAGCTATTTTCATGAGTGCTATTTCCATGCAGGGAATTTACAGCGTGACTGTTGCCATTGTTTGTTTGCTTTAGAACACTGTTTCCACTGTTTCCCCACTGGTTTCTTTTTTTTTGCATCACGATTCAATACTTCCAGTACAATGGAATGTGTTTGTTTATTGTGGTTGGTTGCCTATCTTAACGAATAGTGATGAGGCGTTTGGTCTCCTGTTTGTTGCCTTTATTATTTAAGTGACAAGAAATACTGTTTCAAGGAAGAAGAAAATGAATATAAAGGAGAACGTTTTGCAGACTTTTAGTCTCCTGAAAATGCATTTACTTTTTTTGGGAGCTGGGTGAAATTTGCCTAAATTCCTTTGTTGAATTTTCGCAAAATGGGCACAAAATGATGCAGAGTTACACATTTTCACATTTTGTACTATGTTTTAGCGTAGGATGCATCTTTGCATCAATTTTTGACACAAGACTCATTTGGCACTAACAAAATAGCGCAAATTCCAGCATGAAGCAAACAACAGCTGCTTGTACTGGAATCGTTAGCTTTCGTGCTGCGCTCTGGCAATAGGATAATGTCTCAATTACACAACCTGGTGTAATGGCATAATCTCAGGCATTTTGTGCAACAACGGGTACTGCCAAATGCTTAAAATTAACAAGATTAAGACGGTCTAACCTCAGGGGCATATTTATCAGAATTTTAACACAACGCAGCAGGACAACTTGCTGCACTGCAATAAAAGGTAGAGGACATGAATGCACCAGATGTACCATTATACGGAGCATTCCTGCTCTCTACCTGCACTAGCACACAGTGTGCTGCCTAACACCAACGCAGGCACCCTTGCACCATGGCACAAGGATGCCTGCATTGTAGGCAGGATTGTTTTTGTGCAGGAAGGGACACCTTCTTACACAAAAACAAACCTTAGCTGAATTTTCCTCTTTCTATGTGTGTTGCACAATGCACACACGCAGAAACAGGAGAAAAAAAGAGAAATAAACATTTGTCCTCATTATGCCTCCCCTGGGGAGGTGTAACATTTTGATGCAATCCTTGGTCTACCATTAATGGTAAATCTGGGAATGCGCCAAAATACATGGGTGAATGAATGGGAACACCCACGATCCACCCATGTAACACCTCCCTGGGGCAGAGTAACGCAAGGCAGTGACTCCACATTTACCAAGCCATGCAGGGCCACGCAATGTGCCCTTGTGTGGCTTGGTAAATATCCTTCCAGGTTTTGCGTTGCCCTTGCGCCCCCTTGCGTGGATCAAGGGTGATGCAAACCCATGAAAAATATGGGCCAAAATGTTGTTACGCCCTACTTATATGTATTTTCAATAATCGAGAGGACTGTTGTGTTGAGAAATATAATTCTAAGTTGGATTGCTTCAGAGCAAAGAATCTCTTTTTCAAGATTTCACTTGTGCCCTTTGATAAGTGACATAACAAGCAAGTATGCAGAGTGAGCAGTGCACAAACTTTCACTGCTTTTGAGATAAGTTGGCATTGGAATTGATTGAGCATTTTCTCTTTGACAATGGTACAAAATATTTGGAAGTGCTACGCTATGCAAGGGCTTTGCTTGCAGCACATGAGTTTTCTGAAAAAGTATAGAACATTTGTGTTGGCAAAGGCTACATTAAATTACATGAAGAATGCTGTTAAATTTGAAGTGAGAAGATTAGTGAAGAGGTGTGAGGTTGACATCTAGAAGGGCACACAACTTAATTTGATATAGTTGCACCTGTTGAGGCTAGTTTTTGTCATAGCAATTGGTTCAACACTACTCCTTTATGCTCTGTATTGTGCTGGTAGTTACTATTTTTGGACTGGTGTTGTTCCATCACTTTTGCACAATGTTCTAAGGGCTGTAGAATATTGAACATATTACATTATTGGTTTGGGGATGTAAGCGACTGAGAATCAGAATACTGCATTGAAAGACGAATTATAGTGAGCTGGTGCATAATCAGATAAAAGTTAGGTGGTAGCTGAAAGCAGGGATTGGAAATTCATCTTCTGAAGACGGCTGGAGAAGAATGTGTATGCTGTAAGATAGTTGTTCATAAGTTACACTCTCCAGTATTTCAGGTCTCTGCTTTCTGACCATGAAGAACAATGCTTGCCAGGGTCCTTCAGTTATTGGACCGCTACTGTGTAATCTTGGAAGAACATTCTCGAGGCATTGCTGACCTTGATTTCTAGCAGCCTGTGTGATTCAAGCAGGATGGCATCACGGTCCCTATAATTTATTATGTGAAATAAGAAGGGCCTAGGACCAGCACCAGGTAGGGCCTTCTGCTTCGGGACCCGGTGGGCATGCTCAATTTAAAAGAAGGGCGTGAACTCCGTGTCAGGCAAGAGTGTGCAGATCCGTTTTTCAGCAAAAACAACAGCATCTAGGCCTTCCTCCCCCTCCGGCAGCCCCACAACCCGGATATTATTCCTGCGGGAGCAGCACCCAGCATCCTCCACCTTATGCTCCAAGGTGTGGACGCGATCGATCAGGGATTGAAGCAAAGTGGAGTATTCACGAGCGAGAGGTTGGAGTTCAGCCAGCGTGAGTTCGGTGTCACGCACCTTATCAGTAAGCTTTCAATGGTCTGCATGGAGGAGATTGAAGTCTGCCGTGACCTTGTCAAGTCTGCCTTCTAACTATGTGCGTGTCAGCTCGAGCGTGGCACCAATCTTCTCTACATCCTGCAAGACTGTGTCTAGTTTAGTGCCCAGTGACGCCTCAGGGTGGAGTGCCTCAGACCCTGAGAGTGTTTCAGATGACAGGCCTACAGATGACTCCATGGGCGCAGAAGCCAGCGGACCAGCCAAGCGAAGGTGACCCATGGCTAGATGCTGGGCTATGGGTGTTTGGGAGGCAGTCTAACATATAAGGAAAGGTACCCCCTATGCAAACTTCGAGGTCCAAGAGTGAGGGGGAGGAAACAATTACTACCAAAAAGACTCTTGTCTGACCTAAATTTCTTTTAAGCGGCCTCCAGTAGGCTCATAATCAAGGCAGATCCACAGCACAAAGCTTAACAACAACCAATTATTCAAAAATACATTTATTTTTCTTTAGTACAAATTATTTTTAAATAATTTTTTTATTATTTTTATATGTAACTTTTTTGTGCATTTTGTTCATACCGATTCAATCTGAACAGGATTGTACATTAAATTCACATTTTTTTATATAAAGAAGGGTAAATAACTTGTAATATTTCACAAGAGCAAAACAACATTGTCTGCATGAAGGTTTTCCTAAAGGGAAAAGCAAAGTAACATACAGGATTCAATAAATAGTATCATAAAAATTGACTGTAACCCCACAGACAACCATCAAGCAGTCACTCTCACCAATCAGAACATTCTCATACACACAACACACTCACACACAAATGAAATTCCGAGGGAAACTTCAGTTTTTATCATATGACACACACTCTTTACAATTCTGTGGTTTGACTTAATCTAAGGAATATCCGCCTGTGTGCCATGTCGACTTTGCATTAAAACCCTTGCCAAGCCTTAAGCTCCCCTTTTTTTAAACAGACGTCACCCCTAAGATAGGCCCATAGAGCCAATACGGCTGGGTCCTGCATACCTGCATAAGTAAAAAGTAGTGCATGCACTTTTAAGTTTTGCCTATCATGATTATGAAAAACACCCCAATTTGTTTTTCACTACTGTGAGGCCTACTCCTCTTATGTTATGTTATTATAACTTCTATAGCGCACGATTACCCCGAGGTGTCTTGGCGCTGAACTGAACCAACTCTGCCGCTCCTGCGTATCTTAATTCTGGAATAGCCACGTCTTTAACTTTTTCCTAAAAGCGCCCAGAGAGTTGGAGGCTCTTATTTCCTTTGGTAGAGTGTTCCAGATTTTAGCCGTGGTGTATGCTATGCTTCGACCGCCCCAGCTCGCTGTTCGAATCCTGGGAACTACCATCAGCCCAACATTAGAGGACCTCAATAGTCTGCCCGGGTTATACCATAAGTATAGGCTTTTCAATGAAGCCGGTCCTATGTTATTCAGGGCTTTATAGGCTAAGCAAAGCGCTTTGAACCTAATTCGTTTTATCACTGGCAACCAGTGGAGTCTTCTGATTTCTTCCTTAACTGATGCATATTTAGGTATATTCAGTAGGAGCCTAACTGCCGCATTTTGCACCATCTGAAGCTTTTTTTAAAGTTGTTTTTGTAGTTCAAGATCGAGGCCGTTACAATAATCCAGCTTCGATAGCACCATGGTGGTGACCACTGTTCTCCTTGATTCAGGGGGAATAAAGGGGAGAACATTCTTTAGTTTTTTTATCAAATAGAAAGATGCTGAAACTGTCGCATTCGTTTGTTGGGTGAAGGTTAGTTTACCGTCTATCAGCACCCCTAGGTTTTTGGCTTTTCCTACTGGTATTGGTGTTTCTCCAATTTCTGCCGGCCATCAGTGAGCGTCCCAGCCTGGCTGGAGGTTGCCGAAGGTTACCACTTCGGTTTTATCCGAATTCAGCTTGAGGCAATGCCCTCCCATCCATCCGCTGATTTCTCTCATACATTTTTGGAACTGAGTTGCTGGAGAGGGGGAATTTTTGTACGCTGCGATCACAATCTGGGTATCGTCCGCGTATGATGTTAGGTCGAAACCAAAGTCTCGAACCAACTGAGCCAGTTCCGATACATAGATATTGAATAAGGAAGGGCTCAACGAGGAGCCCTGGGGAACCCCACATGGGAGCACATAGGGTGTTGCTTTGAAATGGTCAAGGGTCACTGTCTGTCTTCTATTTTTCAGAAAAGATGATATTAGAGACAGTGCCAGCTCCTTGATCCCTAGCTTTTCAAGGCTCTGGAGCAGCGTGTCA
Source organism: Calotriton arnoldi (assembly GCA_963921515.1). Taxonomy (NCBI): domain Eukaryota; kingdom Metazoa; phylum Chordata; class Amphibia; order Caudata; family Salamandridae; genus Calotriton; species Calotriton arnoldi. Next base: position 29,797 of record CAWUFW010023400.1, read on the forward strand.
TGATGTACGGTGTCGAAGGCCGCTGACAAATCCAAAAGGATAAGTACCGCCGCACCTCCTTTGTCCATCACTGCTCTTATCTCCTCTGTTGCCTTAATCAGTGCTGTCTCTGTACTGTGACCTGGACGGAAACCGAACTGAGATGGATCGAGTAAATCGTTTTGTTGTAGGAATTCGGTTAATTGGCTGTTCATAATTTTTCCACTGCTTTTGCTGGGAGGGGCAGCCTAGCAATTGGCCTATAGTTGCTAGTTGATAATGGATCCAGATTGGCTTTCTTTATTAGCGGCAAGATGGCTGCATCTTTCCAAATAGCCGGATAAATACCTGAGGCAAACATATTATTAAATATTTTAGTTAAAATGGGGCCCACCTCCCTTGCAATGTCTCTTAGCACCGCAGGTGGGCAGGGATCAAGTGGGGATCCTGATTTGATTCCTTGAATTAATTCTTCTACCAGCTCGTTTGAAACCTCTGAGAAGTTTGAAAAGACGCTCCTTTCAGTCTCATTACTCAAGGGTTCCTTCGCTGTTTTATTGGGTGTGGTCAACTTGAAGATGTTGTATATGTCATCAACTTTATTTCTGAAAGCACTAGAAATACTATCACAGAGAGATTGACAGTTCACTGAAACTTTATTTTTGGGTCATAGGTTAACATTGGGAATTCCTTATTACACTTTTAAGCTGTGAGTCCTGATTGAGAAGGAGTAGCTCTTTCATGTTTTATATCATTGTAATGGTAATGATAAGTGCTCCTTACTGGTAAAGTTGGATTTAACATTACTATTTTAGAAGTGCCACTTTTAGAAAATTGGCATTTCTCTTCTCTTAAAGCTCTAGTGCCTGCAGCCTGTCTCCAATACATGTCAGGGGTGGATGCCAGCTTGACTGTGTCCATTCTCTCTAGACAGCCACACTCAAAGGAAGGTTAGGTGTGTATGAATGCCCATCTGCATCCTGAAGGCTCATCCTGGGCAGGAAGGGAGGGTGGAGCTGACACTTAGACCTGAATAGGCTGTGTCCTGTTGTCCTATCCCCACACAAAGGGACAATTACCCCCCTGCAGTGAGTCTGGAGCCAGGGCTAGGAAGAAAGGACCTCTGTGCACTTCAAAGATCCTTCTTTCACTTTGAAATAATCTTGCTAATAGAAAATGTCATGGGTCCTTCTGAGGACATTGCCTTACTGTCTATTCCAATCCTCCCATCTCCTCAAATTCCAGTTTTTAAATATAATGAAGACGTGATTCGGGTAGGCACTTTAATTATTTGGGGCTCAAAACCCTTGTTTACTGCATATCCGAGTGCAATCTAAAAGAGCTGTAGTTACACAAACATCAGAATAAAAATCATGGATGAAGAAAACCCAACGGTTTTCTAAACAAAAACCATAGCTGCTTGCCACATTTTAGCTCACACAATAAACAATATGAAGTACATTTCAACAGCAGATAATATCTGGTGCACAGATGCACAAAACTCTTTTTTGGAAGAGTTAACCTGGATAGTAAAATCACCCTACTTATGCTAATAAAATCCTCTAAACACCACAAGGAATTAACATGAGCAGATAATTTTACAAATCAAGACAGATTACTATAATGAAACAAATATTGGACCTGAAACTCTCTGATAGATTTACCTACAGTTTGGACATTATTGTAGATTCCTTTACTCTCTAATTATTCTATTCATTCCTCCTCTCATTAGTGTGATATGGTATAGGCAGATTTCGTAGATTCAATTTTGAGAATCAAGGAAAGGAACTAGTGAGATCATTAAAGCTGATGGAGTGTGGTGGGTGGCTTATCAAAAGAGAGACTCATTGTACTTCTGTACCATCCCTGGTGTTTAAGTGGCCAAGAAAGCCGTGGAACCTCGCAATATCCTTGGCGTGGTCTCCTCTGTCTTTTTGCCTCTACCTCCTATATTTTTTGTCTGTATGCTGGACTTCGTTTTTCCTGGTTTGTGTATTCTGGGTACTTTACCACTGCTGGTCAGTGCTAAAGTGCATGTGCTCCCTGTGTAAATTGTGATTATGTTTTGTTATCCATGATTGATATGTTTGATTTACTGGTACGTCCCTAGTAATGTGCACTGTGTTTGCCAAGGGCCTCTAAATCAAATGCTACTAGTGGGCCTGCAGCACTGTTTTTGCCACCCACCTGAGTAGCCCTGTAAACATGTCTCAGGCTTGCCAATGTAGTGTTTGCAAGTACGGTTTTAAACTGCCATGTCGACCTGGCAAGTGTGCCTACTTGCCAGGCCCAAACATTTCTTTTTCTTGCATGTAAGGCACCACTAAGGTTGGCCCACGGTAGCCCCATAGGCAGGAAGCAGTGTATGTGAAAGGTAGGACATGTGTTTTTGTGTTTTACATGTCCTGATAGTGAAATACAGCCACTTTCATTTTTCATAATTATCAGGACTTTCTATCCCATAGGTTATCATTGGAGCTGCATTGTAACATCGTACAAGTGTAACTTTCAATTCGGAAGAGATTTGGAGTTTGGGCTCACTGAGCTCAGAATTAAAAAATACATCTTTTAGTAAAGGTAGTTTTTAAATTGTGTGTTTGAAAATGCCCACTTTTATAAAGTGAGTATCGAATGGGGGGTTACGTCCAATACGGGTGGCCAGGTAGGATGTGCTAAAGTTTAAAGAAACAAAGGAACCTGGCGACCATTTTCAACACGCTGCTATTTATTTCAGCAGACTAAGGGCCAATACATATAGTCCTTGGACCTGGGTTAATCATTTCGCCATGATTAACATATTCAGAAACACTTTTTTTTCACATTTAAATTATGTCTGAGACTTTCAAAGATACACTGTTGAATACAAAAATAAAAGTGCAAATATTCATGAAACAAACACGTGTGACAAAGGAAAACGGTGAAACATGAATTAAACACATTACAATCACATATAGAAAATTACACCAGCATGTCTTTAACAGACTAAATTAGACAATGAGCACTCTCATAAAACCCTGTAGGTAGCTTCTTGTGGAGAGATGCACTTCATGGGGGGGAAAAATGAGTATCTGTGGCGATCAATCATTATACAGAATCCCTCTCCAGAACCTGCGGTCAATTTAATTAAACACCCTCATGAATAAAAGGAAATGCCGACGCGTTTCAAATCCCCGTCGAAGTTAAGGGATTTTCTTCAGGGCAGAGACACGGTGTAATCTGTAATTAATAAAAGGGAAATCATTCAGTATTGTGAATCCCTTCTCTCTACCTGAATGTTACCTATTTATGTGAATTAATTGTACCTGAAATTTGAGAATTGGTTTTCCTAACTGCGTAGTGGTTTTTCTTCAATGTGCCATTTGGGAATTATATTGAATCTGAAAAAACGGACACGGGTTTTATGTGGTTAAAAATGACAGACCAAAATGATTAGGGTTTTGAGAACAAAAAATTTCAAATAAAATTGCTTACTTTTTAAAGGACTGTGAGTCCATTCAAGTTTAAAAGAAAAAATGAGTGAGTCTCCTTGTTCCGCTGGGTAATTATTGAAGCGTGAATTGCCTGTTTGTTCAGCTTTCGGGGTTATTTTGAAAACTTGTATCTGTAATACTGAAGGAGCAACAATGTTTCACGGCGCCTTTCTGTAGTCAGTTCTAACGCGTTTAATCAAAAATCGCATTTATTCCTGATTTCAAGAGCTGATCTGTGCAGTCACGGACTCGTTCAGCGTTTAGAGTCTGTAACGGAAAACCAGACAGTCGTTTGTCTGTCTTATCGACTGAAAAACCGGTTGGTTGCGCTTTTGAATTTCAGAAACAGGAAGTGAGACGTTTTGGTGATTTGTGGAAATTGTAGTTTTATGGACTTCTCATGTAAAACATAGGGGCATATTAGCAAGACCCACGTTAAAATTATCGCCGTTTTAGCGGCAGGAAACTCCCGCTAAAACGGCGATAATGGGCTTGCTAATATGCGTTATGGAATTCAATAGAAGCCCAGGTTAGATGTCCTGCACATCTAACATGGGCTTCTATTGAATTCTATAGCGCATATTAGCAAGCCCATTATCGCCGTTTTAGCGGCAGTTTCCTGCCGCTAAAGCGGCGATCATTTATCGCCGGTCTTGCTAATATGCCCCATAGTTCATTTGTTGGATTGCACAATATACTGTCTCCGCCCCACTGTAGTGTGCATGGAGCCAATGCACGGCAATGGAGGATCTTGTGGACAACAAAGACTTTCCTTTGAAGTATGCCTACTTCAAAGGCCAAAAGGGGTCTAAGTATTGGACCTATAACCCCACATATTTAGAACATGTCTGGATTGAAGACTCTGCCAAGAAGAAGAGCTGAAGAGCTGTCAGGAGGAGTACTGCCCCTTTGCTGTGTGTTACTTTGCTGGGTTGGCCTGCAGTTGCTACTTCTGTCTGTGGGCAGTGAAATAACTGGTCTTTGCTTTTGAATCCTGCTTTTCCAAGGTTCTCCAATGGCTTGTGTGTGCTTGCCTCCTGTTGTAAGTCTCAGGACCATCACCTGCAGCATCCCTGAACACCATTGCTGGGAGTTCTAAACTGCAAAGTCATGCCAATTACAGTTCTGGGCTCTTGGAGTTTAGTCTTGCTGCAAAAGACTGAAAAATGGATGCATCACCCTTCTAGCACCTGTTTTTTTGACAAAGCACCACCATGCGGGAGCAGTTTCCATGCTTCGCCACCGTGCGGCCAAAGAAATCGGCGCAGTGCCCATTCAGGGCCCGAAGAACGGCCGCAGCCCAAGTCCAGTGAACCGTGTCTCCGAAGTCCAAGACTACTGCAATGACTCTGAAACAGGCCCTGCTGTGCGTCTGAAAGAATCAACACATCACCGGTCTGCGGCTAAAAAAATTGATGCAGTGCCTGCTTGCCGCTGCTGCCCCACCCTCTAGCACATCTGGCTTTCCATGCAACGCACCTGTGCGCCATGTTTTTCACCTCACCATCCGCAGACCAGAACTGACTTCGGATTTTGACGCACTGCTTCTCCTTACAGTCCGGAACCGATGCAAAACTACTCCTGCGTGCAGCAGAACTGATGCATCTCTTCCCCAGGGACTCCAGAACTGATGCATCTCTGTGTTTCCCGATGCTTCCCTCGTCTGTGGTTGTTTTTCCTTTTGGATTTTGATGCACCAAAGATACTTTGTAAAAAAATCACTGCATCCATAGATTTCTATGTACAGAATTGCATAAAACCTTTTAAAAGTGATGTTTTGAGTTATGTATGTTGGATTTTTGTTGTTTTGGTCTTGTGCTGTTTAGATAAAGATTGGTTATTTTTCTAAACCTGTGTGGTGTCCATTTGTAGTATTTACACTGTGTTACTATGTTTGTTATGTACACATACTTTACACATTGCCTCTGAGATAGGCCTGACTGCTCGTGCCAAGCTACCAAGGGGGAGAGCAAGGGTTATCTCGGGTGTGTAACTCACTTACCCTGACTAGAAGGAAGGGTCCCTACTTGGACAGAGTGCTTACCACTGCCAACTAGAGACCCCCATTTCTAACAACTCTCAAAAAGGGTCATATTTAAATTAGCTCATGTCAGCAGGAGATGTGTATTTGTTGTTTCCACGCATGGAAAATACTGAAGCAGGCACATTTGAAATTGTTATTAAAAAGGTCAACCCTAGACCAATTAACTGGCAGCATAGATCATTCAATCTCTAGTGTCTCTTTGATGTTAAACATCTTAAAGAAAGTAATTTTGTAATTAAAGTATTTCTGAATAATATATGAACAATAAGCGTTTAGGGTTCAGACCCAACATAGACATGGGAAGACCCTTACTTGACATCTAATCAATTATACTATCTACTCTAGATCTCACCTGAACCGACTTGTTCATGTATCTGGATCTTTCTGCACTTATTTTGCACCCCTGGGCACAATAGTCAATTCTGCATGATTGATGATCTGGTAGTGGTATCAGATAAGGCCAGAGCCTGATTTGAGACATTTTTGCCCAATAGATGGTAAAGTGTGTGTAAAAACTCAAGGTCATATACACGGTGAACAGAGCCTGTGACAAGCCAGTGATTCTGTTTTTTACCGTTCTTTTTAATATTTTTTCGTAGTGCTTACACTAACTGCTAATAGATGAAGAGGCTTTTGAACAGTATTATTTGACTTTCACCCAAGATATTTTCAAACTGGCCAACTGAATTAGTACAGAACATATCTTAATTTAATTAATCTTTTCTGCTACACTCGTGTGGATGAATTAAATCTAGGTATGTTTAAGTAATTCAAACTCATCATTTTATTCCTATGTTTGGCACAAAAACTAGATTAATTAGATCAGTTGATTATTCTTTTAAATGTGGTCCCATCTCTTTTAGTCCTGAGACTAAAATAAAAGCTGTTGGTGACATGGTTGATATTACTTTATTCATGCACATGCATGCAGTTGTGGCATCATTAAATTATCACATTCATCTGCTATAGAGAAGAAGTCCTTTCAGAAGCTGATACACCATACCTATTGCCACCAGTACCTTCAAAATAGATTATGGTCAATCAATCAATCAATCAATCATGTCACTTATAAAGCGCACTACATACCCGCGAGGGTCTCAAGGCGCTGGGGGGAGAGGGGGGTGGTGCTGCTACTGATCGAAGAGCCAGGTCTTGAGGAGTCTTCTGAAGGCCAGTAGGTCTTGGGTCTGTCGGAGGTTGGTGGGGAGGGTGTTCCAGGTCTTGGAGGCGAGGTGGGAGAAGGATCTGCTGCCGGCAGTCGTTTTCCGGATGCGGGGGACTGTGGCGAGGGCGAGGCTGGTCGGCGGAGCTGGCGGGTGGGGGTGTAGAAGCTGAGTCGTCTGTTGAGGTAGGCTGGTCCGGAGTTGTGGAGTGCTTTGTGTGCGTGGGTGAGGAGCTTGAAGGTTATCCTCTTGTTGACAGGGAGCCAGTGCAGGTCTCTCAGGTGGGGTGTGATGTGGCTGCGTCGGGGGATGTCGAGGATAAGACGTGCAGAGGCGTTCTGGATGCGTTGCAGCCGTCTCAGGAGCTTAGCCGTCGTTCCTGCGTAGAGGGCGTTTCCGTAGTCCAGCCTGCTGGTGACGAGGGCCTGGGTGACTGTTTTTCTTGTTTCGGTGGGGATCCACTTGAAGATCCTGCGGAGCATTCGGAGGATGTTGAAGCAGGATGAGGAAACGGCGTTGACCTGCTTAGTCATGGAGAGGGTGGGGTCGAGGATGACCCCTAGGTTGCGTACGTGGTCGGTGGGTGGCGGGGCTGTTCCCAGTGATGTTGGCCACCAGGAGTCGTCCCAGGCTGAAGGGTTGGAACCAAGGATGAGGACCTCCGTCTGGTCCGAGTTCAGCTTCAGGTGGCTGGTCCTCATCCATTCGGCGACGGCCTTCATTCCTTCGTGGAGGTGGGCTTTGGTGGTGTGAGGGTCTTTGGTGAGGGAGAGGATCAGCTGGGTGTCGTCGGCGTAGGAGATGATGTTGAGGTTGTGCTGTCGGGCGACGTGGGCGAGGGGTGCCATGTAGATGTTGAACAGCGTTGGGCTGAGGGAGGAGCCTTGGGGTACGCCGCAGATGATCTTGGTGGCCTTGGATCGGAAGGGGCGAGGCGGACGCTTTGTGTTCTGCCGGAAAGGAAGGATGTGGTCCAGTCCAGGGCCTTCTCTTGGATCCCGGCGTCGTGAAGGCGTGTTCGTAGTGTGTGGTGGCAGACCGTGTCGAAGGCGGCTGATAGGTCCAGGAGGATGAGGGCTGCTGTTTCTCCGTTGTCTAGCAGGGTCCTGATGTCATCGGTGGCGGCGATGAGGGCGGTTTTGGTGCTGTGGTTGCTGCGGAAGCCGGACTGGGAAGGGTCCAGGATGTTGTTCTCCTCGAGGTAGCGGGTCAGTTGCTTGTTGACGATTTTCTCGGTGACCTTCGCGGGGAACGGGAGCAGAGAGATGGGTCGGAAGTTCTTGAGGTCCTTGGGGTCTGCCTTGGGTTTCTTGAGTAAGGCGGTGATCTCGGCGTGCTTCCAGCTTTCCGGGAAGGTTGCTGTCTCGAAGGAGATGTTGATTATTTTCCGGAGATGGGGCGCGATGGCTGTACTGGCTTTGTTGAAGATGTGGTGAGGGCACGGGTCTAGCGGTGAACCGGAGTGGATGGTGTTCATGATCTCGCTGGTGTCCTCGTCGTTGATGTTGGTCCAGGAGAGCAGGTGGTTGGTGGTTGTGGGGGCAGTGGTCTCGGTGGTTGCCGGGGCGGTCGTGGTGTTGAAGCTGTCGTGGATGTCGGCGATTTTGCGGTGGAAGAAGGTGGCCAGTGAGTCGCACAGGTCTCGCGACGGCTGGATGTCGTTGGTGTTGGAGCTGGGGTTGGAGAGTTCCTTCACGATGTTGAAGAGCTCTTTGCTGTTGTGTGCGTTGTTGTCTAGGCGGTCTTTGAGTGAGGCCCTTTTGGCGGATCTGATGAGGTGATGGTGACTGCGGGTGGCGCTCTTGTGGGCGGCGTAGCTGTCCGCTGTCTGTTCGTGGAGCCAGATCTTCTCCAGTTTTCGGCATGTTCGTTTGTTTCCCATCTTGCTCACTTGAACTTCTAATACTGATAAACAAACTTGAGGTGCTACCGATATTTTTTTCTGCTAGAACATTTGCTAAGGCTTAATCAATGAAATCTGCTCACATGGCAGTCAGATTCTGAAAGATTTGTTAACAAAAATTAGAACATTGGAATGTTGGGAGCTCAATTGAAGACAATGGAGTTCATCATCATCATCAATAAGGTCTTTATTTCGATTTACAAAATCATAAAAGACAGAATACATCAGTAATTAAAAAACTTGGAATATAATATACAATCTACAATCGTCCAGGCTTATATAAAACCACAGATGTATTTACAGATGAGTTAAAAACGTTGTTACATAAAATGACAGAATTATAAAAATAAAAACACCTTTAAAAAGCCCATAAAAAGCAATATACATACAAACACGAAAACTGAACAGGGCAATTCTTTCCTATTATCAGCCCAAGATATAGGAACCAAATTTAGATGAAGGGTCGGCAAATAATCATCTCTTAAGTTGCCGAATCTCGGGGTCTTAGACAGAAATTAATTTTTTCAACAGGCCCATTCCATACTATCTCAACCCTCGAGAATAAAAATGTCAAAATTAGTGTACCCTCATCTTGTTAGCACTAAGGGTGGGCGTAGTTCGCGAAGTAATGCTTCGCGAAGCTACGCAAAGTCCAGTTCGCGCTACGCAAGCTTCGCGTGGCGCTACGCGAGCTGCGTAGCACACTGTTCGCAATGATTGCACAGTGCCGGATGCTTGTCCGCACTGTGCAATCATTGAAAACGGCAACTTGCACAGTGCGAGCTGTCTTTTACTGCCGCTCGAGTAGATTTTTACTCGAGCGGCAGCTTCTCAACGCGGACTGGTAGTTTCTCATCGCGAGCGGTCGCGAGCATACGCGACCACTCGCAATGAGAAACCTGACCTCCCGCGTTGAGAATCTCGCCGGGAGGTTTATTTTCCACGCTCGCGATCGGCAACTTGATGTTGCTGATCGCGAACGAGAAAAAGTCTCGCCGGGATGTCATTTTGCTTGCTCGCGGTCGCCAACTTGACGTTGAGGACCGCGAGCAAGCAAAAAATGACTGCGGCACTACGCTACGCTACGCTACGCGTGTTCGCACTGTGCTACGTGCAATTCGCGTTGTGCGAAGTAGCGCAGACTTCGCAAACTACGCGAGCGTAGCGTAGCACTTCGCCCAGGGTTAGTTAGCACGGATGACCCACATCCAGCTCAAAAATGTTGCCACAGCTACCACTATGGAGTCTTGGGTGTTTGTCCTTAGGATCCTTAAGGCATCTAGGGCCAATCTTGTGCCCAAATTCATACAAATAGGTTTGAGCCATTTGGTCCTAGGTAGATCATAGGCTGGGCACACGAACATAATGTGCGCTAGTGTCTCAATTTGGGCCGGGCATGAGATACATTTGTCATCCGTTGGCAAGTGCCAACTACTAGTAAAAGCTCTTATTGGAAGTGAACCTACCCTGAACTGGTGATACAGTTTCCTGTCTATTGGCCTGGTAATAAGGTCCCAATATGTTTCAAACTTGGTCTCATGCTTGATCTCCAAGAATTCTCTAGTCAGGGTAGGCCTCATAATAGATGAGAACCGCTTAGTTTTGACCATACTCCAGTAAGCTGCCTTAAAATTCTTTTTAGATGGAAATAAAGTGGCAGCTGGGTCCTCCCACAGGGTGCTCATCCCCATATTAACCAGGGTGGTCTTGATGTTATTAAACCAGGGGATCTTGTATGGACGGCCCAACCCCCGAACTTCAAGGAGAGCTTTAGCATACAGAGAAAGCTCAGGTGTGGTCCAGAGCCTTCTCCAGAATGCTATAGGTCTGAAGCGTGCCAAGTCCTCAATACTATAGCAACCCAGATCAAGATAAAGAGGCGTAAGTGGAGTGGATTGCGGAAGGCCTAATAATGTTCTAACAAATTTGTTTTGGGCTAATACCAATGGTGTTAAATCCTCAAAGCCCCAAAGTTCAGCACCATATAATATTGAGGTACTGATTTTTAAGTTGTAAATCTTAAGGGCGGGGGCAATGGGTTTGGTCTGAGAAAGCCTCTGCTCCTTTATCAATACACCAGCTAATTGTGCATGTTTTAAAACCAGCATATCGATCTGGGGTTTCCATTGTAGTTTCCTACCTAGTGTTATGCCCAGATAGGTAAAAACATCAGTCTGTTCCAGGGGGACATTGTTCATATACACTCTCGCGGTTATAGCTTTGGATTTGTGGAGCACCATAAACTTTGTTTTCTCCACATTTACCACTAATTCATGGTCGCGGCAGAACACCTCGAAGCGGGACAGAGCGGCCTGCAAGCCCTGACGTGTCTTGGATATTATCAAGGTGTCGTCCGCGAACATGAGAAAGGGTATTTTCATACCCGCTAACACTGGAGCATCTGTGGGATGGGTAGAAAAGTACTGTACAACCCTGTTTATGTACAGGGAAAACAGGGTTGGGGCTAGTACACACCCCTGGCGCACCCCCTTGGAAACAGAGAACCTCTCAGTAACATTTCCCTGCTTTCCCCAGCGGACTTGTGCATAATTTGAATTGTGCAGTTTCACTAAAATAGCCAACAATTCCGGTGGCATCCCCATATCCACAAAAAAGCTCCACATTTTTATACGGGGACTAAATCAAATGCGGATTTTAAATCAATAAAAGCCGCATAGATTGCACCCTCCTATGATAACCACCCGCCAATAGATAAGCACAAATCTAAGAACCTGATCTAAGGTACTAGTATGTGGTCGAAACCCCGCCTGAAAAGGTGTCAGGATTTCTGTTTCGTCTATCCAGGCCTGGATTCTGCCAAGAACTAGCCTGGCAACAATCTTCTGAATGGAATCAATAAGACTAATTGGCCGGTAATTACCTGGTAGTGAGCGGTCACCCTTTTGTAGATAGGTATGATTTCGGCACCTAACCATGTTTCGGGAATGGAAGCACCGCTAGCTATAGCGTTAGCCAATAACTTAATGTAAGATACCCAGTGGTCCTTATCATGAACAAACAAATCTGCGGGTATACGATCGGGGCCGGGGGCCCTACCTCTCGGGATCGTTTTTAGCACTGATTCGACCTCTAAACTAGTGAAACACAGGGTGGTTGTTGGAATAGGCCATAGCGGTAGATCATCACTGCCATTAGTGGCAGAGAATTGAGCCTCATAGTGTAGAACCCATTGTTCAGGGGCAACATAATTAGTGGGTGTCTGATTTAATTCTCCACTGCCCCATTTAACAAGCTTCCAGAATTGGATCATATTTTTCTCCTTACTGGCAGAGACCAGATCTTGCCAGCGGTTCTCATCCCATTCCTTCTTCGCTTGTTGCTGGGCTTTCTTATACCTTACTCTAGCCTTTTTGATATCGCCCACAACTTTGGATCTAATAGCCCTGGATAGAGTCTTATAGGCCTGTCTGCATGTACTATTGTACCAGGAAGCCGCCTTTACATAAGGTTTTTTACTTGGTTGACTAGTTTTAATAAAAATATATTTCAGTTGTCTGAACAGGTCATTGTGGACCTGGGGGATAATAGAATTAATATCCTTCTGGGAATCACAGTTAAGAAGGGTGGCGGTCGAACAAGCAACCAGTTCCTTCATTTGTTCCAGGGCACCCTCATTTTCAATAATCCTAACCCATTGAACTCTCCTCATATCGTTAGTGAGCATAGCCTCTGCTGTTACATATTCAACTGCCCTGATATTTGGATTTGAAAAGGTCGAAGCGTACAATTGTAAGACCAACGGATTGTGATCACTTTCGGTCCGCTCCTGCACTTTCATATCCAAAAGAGATGGCCAGTATTCTACATTAAGAAGGATGTAGTCTATACGGCTACTACGAAGGCCATTATCAAAGGTAAAAGCACCTTTCCTATCCGACTGCGTCCGCCCATTAACTGCCCTTAGTCCCCTTTCCAGACACAACCCTTTTAGCTGTAGTGCAGCCTCTGTCCATTTGTTAATGGGACATAGTTCTAATTGCGGGATATTCCATTGCGCGTCCTCCTCTGCGCTAAGGTTTCCGTCTTCATGGTCCAGTGGCTCAAAACAACAATTAAAATCGCCTGCGATTATCAAGTTACAGTTGCCCCTTGAACTTTCCAAATAGGTATCAAGGGCAGTAACCACGCTTGATCCCCTGCCCCCCGGCTGTCCTCTTGCATAAACATTGACAATCAAGACATCAGGTCCATGCTCCCCAATGATCCGTATGGCCATGATGTCCGGACTATCAATGAATACTTCCTTTACCAAAATACCCGCTTGCTGTCTAACCCAGCAAGTCAACCCGCCTATAGGTCTCCCTCTCTGCCCTCCCAAGGCAGCCTTCGAAAAATTTAAAAAGCCAGAGTGATACATTTTATCCAATGACCAAGTCTCCTGGAATATCCAGACATCATGACTATCGATGTATGTTGACCACTCTGTTGAAGTGGTTTTGGAAGATAGACCTGCGATATTCCAGGAGACTATAGACATATATGTTTTTGGGTGCCCTTGGATAGCGTTACTGCTATTTGCTTCGGGGCTAATTGCGTGATCATTTTCCACAGTTACCAGACTAGGAGTACTGGGTGAGGTGAGAGATCTTACAAAACGTGTATGGGATAATATGTTCTTATCCACCCCGGTTATAAGTTTCATCTGGGATTGGTGCACACCCCCTACAATGTCAGGGCTGTTGGCGTGAATAGCTTTACTTCCGGTCACAGATGCAGATGCAGATATTACACTAGGGTCAGGAATACGCAGTCCTAGGGCAGACCCTATCTGGCCCATAGATACTGATGTTCCAATTAGAGGAGGGTTTACTATATTGCCCAGTCAATCTATATCCTCTAAAGAAGAAAAGATTTCAAATCGATTACTTGTGGTCACCGGTCGGTCATGTTGACTATGTGGTCTGGATAGCCCCCTCATCTCGCTGCACCCAAGGGTGCTGGATGGTTGATAAAAGAAACCCAGTGGAAGGATGTTTATATCATCCTCCTTAGTGAAGCAATTACCAGCCCTCTCTAGTATGTGCTGAACCAGTCTTGGCGACCTGAAGCTTAGGACTACACAATCACCAGGTAAAGACTTATGGGATTTCCCAACCCAGGGGACTCTACGAACCATTTTAAATTCGGAGAAAAGATGGTCCTTTAAGCCAATCCTATTACCCAGCATGTATAAGGCCTTGTTTCGTAGTGTTGACCAGTGCTCCTGTGCATTAGGTGGGAGCATTGGAACGTTGACCAGAACAACTGTATAGGGAGTGGATTCCGGGGGGAGATGAAGGAAAGTGTGATGGTTCTCGGCACTGGCAGCATGGTGCTCAGGAAACCGTCCCCTAAAACCACTCTTCCCTTGATGCGAAATTGATGACAACAGCATTCCTACCTGCGGGCGTTGGCGGGTTGGGTGGCCTCCAAGGTTGTTACTGGTGATCTTGCTGTTGATGATGGAGGACAACATGCATTTTCTAGGGATCCCTTTAGTACTGATGCGTTTCCCCTCACCGATTGGGTTGTAGACCCAACATACATCGGCCCATTGGCATTATCAGGGGGGCTACTAAAAATGCCCTGCTCCAATGGAGTTGCTCTGGGCTTATAATGGCTGGTATAAGCCCAGCGCTCCAACATTCCAATGTTTGTCTTTTTGTTTCTCCATTTTTAATTTAGAACATTCTACCCTTAGTGGGTGTAATGTTCTAATAGCCTTATAGCCCTTCTGCCTCAGGCTATACCAGTTGTTAAAGGCCCTCTCCCTCGTTATAGGCCCTCGCCTGCGGCTCGGGCCTATAACTCGGGATAGGGCCTTTAACAGCTGGTATAGCCCTCGGCAGCGGGCTATAAGGCTATATTAGAACATTGGAATGTTGAGAGCTCCACTGAGCATAATGGAGTGGCTCCGGGCTTATAATGGCTGGTATAAACCCAGAGCTCCAACATTCCAATGGTTGTCTTCATGCTTTTCCCTTTTTAGTTCAGAACATTCTATCCTTAGTGGGTGGAATGTTCTAATAGCTTTATAGCCCTTCTGTATCAGGCTATATCGGTTGTTAAAGGCCCTCTTCCTCCTTATAGGCCCTCACCCTCGATTCAGGGCTTTTAACAACCAGTATAGCTCTTGGCAGTGGACTATAAGGCTATAATACAACAATCTGTGAGTCACACATTAAAGCAGCAAGGGTTGTCCCCAGCAACAATTAACTAGAGCAAGCTTACAGACTGAAGTCAAGGCCCAAATGTATACCATACTGTACGCAGGTTTTGAGTAGTACCCATATGGCTAATTCTTACAATGACCACAAGCAGGTGACTAGCCTACAATCATGGGAACAAGAATGGATGGCCTTCAGAAAGGAAAAAAACAATATTTGAGCAGTTCTTCCTAGGTTTTCATGCAATTGGAGCCAAGATACCAAAGGGTCTCTACTGCAGAGAGTAAAGACTTTGGATAATGTTAGCCAATGCAAGAAAATATGGCAGTAGCAGGTTACAGTTACACATTTTATTTATTTTAAACAAAATGTAAGTATTTTCAATCTAAAAAAATTAAAGCAATAGCTGCCAGATACATTACAAATAATGAATAATGCACTGCAACAGTACATTAGGAAGTAGTTTTAAAAAAATGACCAAGCAAAGTCATATAATAAATGGGATAAAAATGACAATTAAGCAAGTACATGTAATAAATAGGTTAAAAATGACAACCAAACAAGTACAGATAATAAATAGGTTAGAAATGACAAGCAAGCAAGTGCAGTCTGAGTGCAAAACATATTCAAACATATCATTAGATCTCTACAGCTTCTAACTAGCAAACAAAAACAACTAACTCCCAACCCTACAGTTACCCCTTGCCAAGCTTTCATATGTAGTGCGCCACAGTGGCCAACATCTTCAAAGTTCACCACAGTAGTTCCAGATCCCGCCCAAGACAAAGACAATCCATGCAAGGTCAGTTATTACCACTCTCCAGATCCTCTGGAGAAATCATGGAGCTATTCGATATATTCGTGTAAGTTACAGGTACACATTAGTGAGTCAATCCAATTTACATTTTCACAAGTCCTTTGAAAAGACCGTATTTAAGCAACATTGGAAATGCTGCACTGGCTTCCAGTACCAACAAGAATAACATGAATGGCTTTAGTCAGACAAACCTAGGACTAGGATTACAGTATAAACTCCATCTCGAACGCTTTGCTCCAGTAGCAAGTTATTTCTCGTGAACCCAAAGGTACTCCAGACATGTATCAATTCAACTTTATTTTCATGACTACCAGCAGCGCTGTGAGCTTCCAAGCTCAGTTTTGCTTTTTAAATGCATACACTCAATTTAGTTTAATTATTGACATGTGTAAATTGAGGAGAGAGGTAAACATTTAGTTGATAAAAATAATATACAATATATAAATATTCGCACTATTTAACATGCATTTACCAATGGTTCCAGTGTTGGGTAACACTGATCAAACATCATTCGTTTTCATCTTCCATGTGGACAATAAAGTTAGAAAACACACAAAGCTGAAACATGCACAGGTGTCCCTAGCAAAGATGGCTGCTGAAATATATTCTTTGCCAAAAGGATAAAGAAGGACTGAACTGATTGGTCAAATGAAAAGTCACTTCCTACTACTTTCTGCGTTCTAGGTAAAGTTGGAAGTGCTCAAGAATTGACTAGCGTGGCAGAGAATAACCTTTTATTTTGAGGGTGATTACAAGTACCCTGGACTTCGTCAAATGGATGTGCAGTGTACACTCTCTGATGGTCCATTCATAAGGTGAGCAGAAACAGTTGCTTGTGCTGTGAAACTTCACCAGGATTAGAGAAGAGAATAAAACCGAGCAGTGTTTACCTAAACTAACCGACTCTCTCTCTGCCTAAGCAGTATATACATTCCCTCTCTAAACACATGTAATAAAACAGTACATGCAGGAAATGTCATCGAGGGAGCAGGAGGCTGATATTCACAATCTAAAACGGTCTCTAATAAAAGGGTATGAAACCAGCATTTTCTTTAACTTTGGTGGCTGCCTTCAAAGACTCAGACGGACAGACATCAATACAACCAGGATCCACAAAAAGCATTATGTATGTATTTTTGTGACTTATATACCCAAATAGTATTAGGCATTTTACGTTCATGCATTCGTTGTTTTCTCTCTCTCTAGTACCGCATGACATTTTCTTTCGAGAAATTCCGTTTACTTAAAAGCTCGATTTTACAGTGTTGTGCCTAACTTGGACTTTCTTAACAGTAAGTCTCCCATTAATTGTGTCGGGTGAGACTGAAAACAAAATGTCTTTCCTGGTAAAATGGTTCACTCGTTCCAGATTAGTAGTAAGTGCAATTACTGTACTCGAGAGGGAAATAGGTTTTAATCTAATGGATATGTCTTAATATGCTTAAAATTGCTCCTAATGTATAAAAGGACAAAATACTCGCTGCACATACTTGTGATCGTTTCAACTTACAATGTCACCAACCTAGACTGTTTTCTAGCACGGAGAGAAGCAAAAAGAGGCTTTAAGTGAATTGCATTTTGCTTCCAAACGTACTTTTGTGTTTCAAAAACTCCTATTAGGATTTATGTTCGAACAGCATGTATTATTCCATATTCTGCATAATGGATAATACATATATGTTTTCATGATATCATTTTTATAGTCCTTGCATTTCCTGATTTCTGACCATGACTTAAAGAGCTCTTTATGGTCATAATTGAAACAGGTACACATTGGTGATTTACAAAATTTCGGATTTTTTCACGAACATTGGAAATCGGGATTTGCATTGCTTAAGGGCAATTAATGTAGTGTATTTCAAAGGTTGCTTAGCATGATCGCTCACAACTTGGCTTAGTTATTTTAGCTATAGGTAGCTACACAAAGTGCACGGCTACCCGCAGTTAAAAAAAAGGAGGGGGCAGCATCAGCTGCTCTTTGTGGCAAGGGGAACTGACAGCCATCCACCCCATTCCCATTTCGATGCCCCCAGCACAAATAGTTCCAGATGACCTCGGCTGCTGCCAGTCTGTACAAAGGATGGCATGTTTTTATACTTTGTGCAAGCTTTGTGTCAAAAAAGTGACACAAACCAGGGCAAAGTGTTCAGTTTGCCGGATTTACTTTTCAGTGCAAAACATGCTTTGCACTGGAAAGTAGCCTAAAAGTCACGCAAAGTACCATGCGTGGTACATGGTCATTTCAGTGCAACCACTTTTGAGTTTTGTCACAAATCCCTATCTATTAAAAATTGTAGGCAGGGATTTAATCCACAATGTTTGACTCTGGGAGCAGACATACCTTAAAAATCCCTGCACAAGGGAGAGATTATTTAGAAGAGACTGGACCTAGGAGGAATGAAAGCAAAAGTATTCCAAACTGGACGTAGAAGCCTCTTGACACCGTTGAGAAGATGGATTGAAGGCCCTTGACTCCAGCTAGCCCCCATGTCTAGAATTCATCTCTCAAGGGTCAGTGGCCCTTGAGAGATGAATGGACTTGCTGGGGGACCCTGGATGGTTCTCCTGGGATGTCTGTGGACTTCCCTTTTACTCCACTGTCACACATGTATCGCCCAAGTAACCAGTAGGCTTTGGGACCAATGGAGTGCGGCAGGGAGGGAATTCTGCTTGTTGGCTGTGGAGGGGCTATGGCCGGGCAGAACTGGCTGTAGAGGGCACCAGGCGTTTTCCCGGTGCACCGGAAGGGTGGGGGGCCGGTTCTTGAGCAGTGGGGGCCCGTTTTGTTACTGAGGGACGGTTTTGCAGCAGTGCTGCAATATTGGCCCCCTGTAACAAAAGCGTCTGGCAGCAGTGCTAAAGTTGCAGCATTGCTTCTGACTAGCATCACCCCTTCCCCAGCAAGTCCAGATGAATTGCCAGGGCTGGCTTGTGTTCCCAGTACGTCCCTAGGCTTTGGAAGCTGCCCCCATACATGAGAGAGCACCAGGAGCCCAGTCAAAGAACAGGTCTGGCAAAGGCAGAAGCAAAACTAAGCTCCCTAATAGAAGAGCCATTTAGAGGCCAGACAGCCTGGCAAACATATTTTTGGGGCTTAGATCTGGTTCAAAGGAGCAAAACATCACTCTGCCACTGAATTCAGCCCCATCGGGCAGAGATGAAACCAGGAAAGATTGTTTCCTCATGTACACTGGGCAGGAAAATGAGTGCATAGTACTCTGCGGGAAAGTAAATAAATGCTCCCTGAGCAGGACAGTGACTGGGGTTGGCACATCTTTATCAGTATCAGTTCAATGGGGAGGGGCCATTTGGGGGCCCCGTACCCCAGCTTTTCTATGGCCCATGGGACCCTATCCTCATTGGCCCTACACAACAGAAACTGTCCTTGTGGATCCTCTTCTACCCGGGACAGAAAGACAATGGACTGAAGCACTGCTGCACTCCCACATTGCTGGGTGTGCTTCCCTGCTGCCCTTGCCCATAACTGGGTGAAGCAGAAGGCACCTAGCAGCACAACCCCCACTGCCTGTACTGCTTGTGGGCCAGGGGGGGAATACAGATGAAGCTTGTTTTATTTCCGAGGGAAAAAAAACATGTTTCTTCAGAATAATTGTAATTACATATACAATATATTTGTAGTGTGCATACATTTGTATTTGTAGTTATGGAATTTTTACCATTTTGTAAAGTCATTTTTTACAAGCATGCCATTCTCAACAATATTTACGTTTTAAACATTGTGATCTGTAATAAGTACTTCAAAAATGGTTATATGTTTTTAGTAATATTGTTTATCATATAATTATACATAAAACGTTTTCATACTTTTAACATATACTTTTGCATTTCATAAACATTATTAAATAGAATACATTGTTAAACATTGATTTCTATGAGATGGGAGTCCTCTTTTATTTTCACTTTCCAGCCATTTTCAGTTTCTTTTATTTTGAAGACTTTCTTTGTCATTTTGTGCTGTCCTTTGAGATTGTAGATGTGGTTTTCTGCTGCTGTTTTCCAGTTAAGGTAAAACTATTCCACTTTACTTAGTGGTAGTTAGTGATTTTAGACTTTGTTATGCTAGGCTTTGTAATTTGACCTTTTTGTAGTGTATTTTATTTTACTGTAGTATTGTTTAGTTATTTTACAGTGTTGCGGTAGGCCTTATTGTGAAATGCAATGCTTAATTGTGTAATACATGGAAGAGCAATGTAATTTGCATTGATATTTTATATACTTTTTCATTCTGCTTTACTTTGTAATAGGGCTATAAGTGTTTTTGGGTGGGTCTCTACAATTCCAGTATTGGATGTTCGATTTTTCTTTGGTTTATTTTTTATTTTTAGGGCTTTTTATCAATATTTTATTTGGATGGCATTATTTGAATCGTCCTTTCACCGACCAGAAATTCAGTTACGAGATTTACGGTATTGGGTGGGCAAAGTTCATGTATTTGAATTCATGGCTCTTTGTTAATATATGTGATTTTTTAATGCTTTTGGCACAAGGGAGATTTAAGTAGCATGGCATAATGTTTTGTGACTCCTGTTACAGGGACATATGCTAAAGCTGTTAGCGTTTAGATTTTGAGTGCAAATTCTAGCTTAGCTGCATATTCTATGCACCACGGGGGATTTTTGGAGGTGCTTCCATAGGCCCTGGTTAAAGTGGTATTAGCAACCCTAAATAGCAGTGATTTTAAGCATGGTTGTAATACATGCCTATTTAAAATCTATGATGATGTTTTGTGGGTTGTGATAAAATGTCCCTTTTAGCTTGGTCACCTCCATGTTAAAAATTGTCTAATCCCCGATTGGCGTAGTAAACTTTTCTATGAGGCAGTAGTATATGAGGAAGAAATACACCTATGGGGAGAAAAGCTAAATGTCACCTGTGGACAGTATCACATATTGTACCATACACTAGTGTGTGATAAGTAGTTATGCAGCATACAGAAAGTAATAAAGTGGAAACATAACACAAGAAAAATCCCATACCAATTTAAAAAATAGAGACCACAACCAATTAAATCCAAACATGTAGAACCGGAGGTATGAATTTTAACATATGAAGTTAAAATTAGTCCTCTAAAGGTCAAAGTGCCAATATAGTTGTGAGAGACCAGGGCAAAGTAAAAAGTTGAGGCTGTCCGCGATGGAGTATAGCTCAGCTACTAAAGGTGGATTGGGCTCTCTCTAAGCTAACCTAAGGATTTAGAACAAATTACAAGGAAACGTTCCTGAGGAGGTAATGTTCAGCTTCGCATAAGAGCCGCTGGTTGGAGTTGCAATGAAGATTTCTTTGTTTGAACTTTGCCAATTTTTTTAAAGTTGAAAATCCCCAGCGGGACAAAGCTGCAGGAGGTCTCATTGAACTGGATTTGCTGCTGTGGAGAAGGACGTAGCGGGAACCAGGACGACTGGCGCTACACCTCAGGTACATCAACATCTTCTGTCGGTTCTTAGGCCACTTTTTGGTGAACATTTTTCTAAGTCCCATGTTTCCGGTTATAGCAAGAGGAGCACCTGTTAGTCCCACTTCCAAGAGTCCAGGATGCATTTAACACCACTTGGGTAGACGGTATTCACTCTAGGTAAAGTCCAGGTGCAAATATTTCCCTTTGCTCAATGCAGGAGGCCAGCCAACTAGCCCTTGGAGTCACTCTGGTAGTCCTTGGTTCAACCAGCAAGACAAGCCTCAAGAAGCAGAGCAGTCTTTCAAGCATCAGGGCAGTAATCTGGTAGCAGATGGGTAGTCCTTTTAGGTACAAAGCATACATCAAGTAACAGGTCAGTCCTCTGAAGTACAAGCCAGTTTTCTGGTGGGTCTCCACATTTCCAAGAGTGTACTGAAGAGTTGGTTTGGGTGTCCAATATTTATACCTGGTGACAGCCTTTGAAGTAGGGGAAATTTCTAGGCTGCCCCACATCTGGTTCTGGAAAGATCTTTCCAACCCCTCCCCAGGCTACATGTAGTTTAGGATGACAAAGAATGGTATCAAGATCCTTTGTGAATGTGCTAGAGGCGTCCCTTTGAAATGTATGTCAGGCAGGGGACAGCTCCATCTCTCCCATCTTAGTTCACTTTTGTCTTATTATCTGATAGGAATACACAAAGGCCAACTACTAACTATTCACAGCCATGTGAACTAGGAAAAATGCTGCAGTCACCTAATGGTTAGAGCAAAAGAATCCAGCTTTCTAAAAGTGGCATTTTCAGAAATGTGACTTAAAACCAACCTTACAATTAAAGAGGATTTTAAATAACAATTCTTTTGAGACCAAACATGACATTTCTACCAGTTCCTAATTAAAAGTTAGCACATAATAAATGTGAAAAGGTAACTCAGTATTATCCTACTGGAGAGGTAGGCCTCACAGTATTGAACAACAAATTTGGGAGTTTTTTACTACCAGAACCTGTAAAACTTAAAAACATATGCCCTACCTTTTAAATACAATGCACCCTGCCCTATGAGCTGTTTAGTTCCTACCCCAGAGGTGACATATGTATTGAAAAGGGATGTATAGGCCTGGCAAAAGCATTACTTTGCAAGGTCTAATTGCCAGTTTAAAACTGCACACAGAGTGCAATGGCAGCCCGGAGACATGTTGTGAAGGGCTTCTTTAGTGAGTGGTAGCATAATATTTGGCAAGCCCACTAGTAGAATTTAATTTACAGGCCCTTGGCACATTGTAATTGCAATTGTATTTATATAGCGCTTACTACCCTTGATGAGGTGTCGAAGTGCTTTTCAGTGAGTAGCAAGCTATTCTGAAACCCAAAAGGATTAATGGTTGATTAGTATAGGGAAGTATGAATTAATTTGAGCAGTGGACATCTGAGTCTGTTAATTAGATTGAGTAGGAGAATGAAGGGATAAAGGAAGGAGGAGTCTAGAAAGCATTATTTAGGAGATCATAATAGTAAAATGAGGTTAGGGATGAGTAAAAAGGAGAGATGTAGGAGGGAAGAGTCTATAGAAAGGGATTATGGAGATCATGGTAGTAAAATGAGGTTTGGGATGAGTCAAAGGAGAGATACAAGTGGGAAGAGTTTAGAAAGGGTTGTTTGGGAGAGCATAGTAATAAAATTAGGTTTAGGATGAGCCAGGAGGAATCGAGGAGGGAGGAGTCTAGAAAAGGTTATTTTTAAGCCTGGGCAGAGTTCACAGAGTTCGGCTACGTGGAAAAAAAAACCTCCCCGCTACGCAGAGTTCCATGAGCGGCAAAGTGCATTAGGGTCATGCCGTTCGCGGTGATTTTGAGTGCTGGGTGTATGTCCCACGCTGTATTATAATTGCACATGGCACTATGTGCAGCGCAAAAGGGCACAGCTTTCTTTCTGTTGCTCTAGTAGATTTTCTACTTGAGCGGCAGCTTTCTCAATGCGAATGGAAGGAATCTCAATGCGAGTGCTCGCGACCCGCGGCAACCACACGCAATGAGAAATCCGACCATCAGCGTTGAGAAATCGAGCCAAGAGGTTGATTTTCCTCTCTTGCACGGGCCAACTAGACCTTTTTTTTGGTATCTCCACATGCTCCACGGAGCGCGGAGTGGGAAAACTCCGCAAACTCTACGAACGGAGCGGAGTTCACTGCCTAGGGTTAGTTATTTTGGAGATCATAGTAGTAGAATGAGGTTTGGGATGAGGCAGAGAGTGGAGGTAGACAATATATTGTGAGAGGTATGGGGTAAGATAGAGTAGTGCATTGGAGACAGTGACAATTTTTTTTCTTTCTTCAACAGTAGGAGTAAAGTAATAAATATATAACTACCTGATTACATAGAAAGGGTATACATGTACAAGGAAGATAGTGGTCCGGACTATGAAAATGCTTTTTAACATGACAGCTTGTGCTGTGGCCCAGGAAAAGGGCCACAGCACAAGCCGCAGTGTAAAAGAGTACTTTGTGGACATCCACGTACCATGTGCCATGCACCATGTGGTGCATGGCACATGGTGCATGGATGTGCGTGGGGGCACTATGGTGCAGAGACAGAATATCAAATCAAAAATATCGAGTTCAACAATTATAGAGTTGCAAATATCGCTAGTCAGAAATATCGTCAGCCAGGTTCTCGTGATCAAGAATATCGATTTTAGGTAAGTAATATCGATGTTAAAAATATCGAAGTGTTTAATATAGTTTGCAAAAATATAGGGGCCGATTCCGATCTCGGCCGGAAGCTCACCGAACGGGATTCGCCCGGAAAAAATAGGAGCCGGGCGCGGTTTTTCTGACCGACTCGTACAGCTGTCCGAACGAGCTAGTACGATGCGATTGTACGCGTTATTTCCGACCGACTCGTTTCCGGATCCCAACCGCTCCGACCGACTCGTACGGACACGAATCGCACCACGCAATGGAGACGTTCTCCGACCGAGCGAGTACGATGGACGCGTCGGACAGCCGGATCGAGTCGGAGCGTCCGGCTCGAAAAAGCTCCCGGAGCCGGACTTGGGGGGTCCATGCCGGACCCCCCTGCACCTGTAGCCGTACGAGTCGAACACAGGGGGGACCCAAGGGTCCACCCTAAACATGCATGTACGGTGCGAGTTGCACCGAAGTGTACACACTGTAGGGGGCGCACTTGTTTGCGACGTACCCATTCAGTCGATGGGAGCCCATGTACGCGTTGTACAACCGGCTCCCATTGACTTCAATGGGAGTCCGACCGAATCGAGTCCGGCAGCATGCGGCCGCATCGTACTCACTCGGTCGGACTGTAGGAGTCCGGCTCGGTCGGAAATCTCTCCGAATCCGGCTCGGTCAGAGAGTTTTCCGACCCAGTTCGGAATCGGCCCCATAGTTGTTAAAAATATCATTCGTTTATTAATATTATATATTTTAGTATATATTTTATATGTATGTGTTGTATCTTTTTTGGTATAATAATTGTTTGTATTTTTAATACATGGGTTACATTGTAGGAGTTATTAATTTTTTTAATTTGAATTTTGCATTTTTAGTTCCGTAGCGGGTTGTGGGTTTATAGGCAAATAGGGTGGAAAGTAATTTAATTATATTAAATTTATTGATTGTTTTTATTTAATAAATTTGTGTTTAATTGAGATGTTATAGTTTTTAATGTGTAAATAAATTAATTATTAATTAATTATTAATTGGTTGTTAGTTAATTAAAATTAATTAATTGGTAATTAATTATGGTAATTGTGTAATTAATTTTAGTTGTGTGTTGTGGTGTTTATAGGTATTAAGGGTGGAAAGTAATTTATTTTTAATTGATGAATTAATAATTGTCTGGTAATTGTTTTAATTAATTGGTAATTAATTATGGTAATTGTGTAATTAATTTTTCATGTGTATTGTGGTGTTTATAGGTGTTAAGGATGGGAAGTAATTTATTTTTAATTGATGAATTAATAATTGGATGTTAATTAATTTTAATAAATTAATTGGTAATTAATTATGGTAACTGCGTAATTAATTTTAGGTGTGTTTTGGTGTTTATAGGAGTAAAGAGTGAGACGTAATTTCTATTTAATTAATTAATATATAGCTGTTAATGAATGTTATTTATTTGATATGTATTTTGGGTAATTGTTTAATTTTTCATCTTTTGTTTTTACTTTTAAAGGGGTAAAGGGTGGATATTAAATACATTTTAATTACTTTAACATTAGTTGTTAATAGTAATAGTTTTTAATTTAGAAATACGTTTTAAACGTGTTATTATTTTAGAGTTTAATTTAGGTGTGTGTTGTGGATATCATAGTGTTAAAGTGTGTGTAGTCAATCAATGTTTATTAGTTTTTTCATTAATATTATTTTTTAATTGGTTATTAATTATGGTAATTTTGGGGAAAATTTAAATTACAAATGTTGAAGTGTTTTGTTATTGGTATGGTGTTATAAGGTAGGGAAGACAATAAATGCATTTTTTGTATTAATTAATTTATTTGTTTGTGAATATTTTCTAGTTTAAAATTTTATTTTATAAATGTATTTATTATATTATATAATATATTATTTGTAGTTTTTTTATATGTAATTAATTCTAAATATTGTTTATTTATTTTTATGATTTTTAAAATAATTTTTAATGTTTTTTATTTTTGTTTTAACAGTTTGAGTGTGAATAGCAATTTTTGTCTCTTCTCTATCCAACACTTTCCCTACTGTTGCGCTCACTGTAGTGGGAGTAGTAAATTTGTACACCTCCACTATCCAACACTTTACCTACTGTTGCACTCACTGGAGTTGGAATAGTAATTTTTACCCCTTCGCTATCCAACACGTTCTCTACTGTTGCACTCACTGGAGTG
The DNA here is from genome assembly GCA_963921515.1 of Calotriton arnoldi. NCBI lineage: Eukaryota > Metazoa > Chordata > Amphibia > Caudata > Salamandridae > Calotriton > Calotriton arnoldi. The sequence goes on from CAWUFW010023400.1 coordinate 55,633, forward strand.
GGAATAGTAATTTTTACCTTTCCGCTATCCAACACTTTCCCTATTGTTGCATTCACTGGAGTGGGAATAAACATTTTTACCCCTCCGCTATCAAACAGTTTATTGTACTGTTGCATTCAGTGGAGTGGGAATAGTCATTTTTACCCCTCCGCTATCCAACACTCTCCCTGCTGTTGCACTCTTTGGAGTGGGAATAGTACATTTTTCCCCTCCACTATACAACACTTTCCCTACTGTTGCTCTCCCTGGAGTGGGAATAGTAATTTTTACCCCTCTGCTATCCAACACTTTCCCTACTGTTGCACTGATTGTATTGGGAAATTTAAGTTTACATATTTTTTAATAGTTAAATGTTTTAATTTATTATAGAATGTTTTTTTATATTTTAAATTATTTATATATATATATATATATATATATATTTTTATATAATTTTAAAGTTTTAAAATAAATTAAAGATAATAGTCTATTAATTATTTTAAAGTAAATATATATATATATATATATATATATATATATATATATATATATATATATATATATATATATATATATATATATATATATATATATCTACTGGCGGTCGCCAGTAGATAGTTATAGTTAAAACCTATTATCCATAGGAAATCCGCGACATTCTATTTGAAATAACGTTGGCGCCGGTTGACGAATCATCGCGAAAGTTTCCAACTTGTTGGGGCGCTCGGGTCCGCTCCTATCCTGAAAGTCTCGGAGTGATACGTCAAGCGGGGCCGAGAAAAAGGGGGTCCCAAAACGCGTTTTCCCATTCATTTTTCCATAGGAACCTTTAGTCGCAGCTATAGCCCGAACTGTTGAACGGAATTACACCAAATTTGGCAAAGAGGTAGCCCTTGGTTCAGTGTCGTGCATTTTGCTTAAATGGTGTAAATCCGTTCAGTAGTTCCTGAGAAAATCAAAAGTAAAGTCACATATATATCTGGGCGGAGCCTAACCACACATGTCATCGTGAGATCTGATTGGCTGTCAGCACTTCATCCTGGAATTGCTGGCAGCCATCTTGGGACCAATATAAATGATAGTACCTCATTGAAATGCATTGTAGTGAATAGAAGATTTTGAGGGTCACCAAAAGGAGAACTATAAAGGGTGATAACAGGCTTTAGTTACATTAGAATTTATTTGTTGATGGTACCATACTAATTTTAGGAATTGTGGTGTATTCTAAGGTGATTTTACCATGTAAAAAACCTTCTGCTGGGATATCATGAATCATGTTTGAGAGAACACTATTTTCTCATGCTTGTCCCATAGAGTTTTGGAAGGTGCTCCAGAAGCTAAAATGAGAGCATATTTTCTGTAAATTCACATTATCTTTCTCACTCATGTGAGAATGAAGTCTGACATTCTCAGTAAAACATGTACATCCAACAAGGGCAGAGACTGTCAGTTGATTCCTTTGTGTTCTACTGCAGCTTCCCAGAGTGTTCTAAAGAACAACTAGAGAGCTAACAGCCTTACTTATGACAAAAGTATGGCACACCTGAAGCCATCTTGATTGGAATAAACTGGTAACACTTAAACAATTTAATTTAAAAAGGAACAAAATGATGGGGTTCATTTTGTCATAGAAATTATGGTTAGTGCTGTAGAAAGAAAAATTAGGACATGTTTCAAGTGTGATCTCAAATATCTTCCTGTTATATTTCAACAGGAGCAGCCTGCCAGTTGATGCCTTTGTGTTCTACTGCAGCTTCCCAGAGTGTTCTAAAGAACAACTAGAGCGCTAACAGCCTTACTTATGACAAAAGTATGGCACACCTGAAGCCATCTTGATTGGAATAAACTGGTAACACTTAAAACATTTAATTTAAAAAGGAACAAAATGATGGGGTTCATTTTGTCATAGAAATTATGGTTAGTGCTGTAGAAAGAAAAATTAGGACATATTTCAAGTGTGATCTCAAATATCTTCCTGTTATATTTCAACAGGAGCAGCCTGCCAGTTGATGCCTTTGTGTTCTACTGCAGCTTCCCAGAGTGTTCTAAAGAACAACTAGAGCTCTAACAGCCTTACTTATGACAAAAGTATGGCACACCTGAAGCCATCTTGATTGGAATAAACCAGTAACACTTAAAACATTTAATTTAAAAAGGAACAAAATGAGGGGTTCTTTTTGAAATAGAAATTATGGTTAGTGCTGCAGAAAGAAAAATTAGGGCATGTTTTAAGTGAGATCTCAAATCCTCTTCTATTTCATTAGAAAATTCTGACATGCAGACTGAAACAATCACTTTCAATACCAGCAGCAGACTACCAGTTAATTCCCTGGTGAGCAGTAGCTTTACTCCAGTGATCTAATGAGCAACTAGAGTGCTAACATTCTGAATTTATGGCAGATGTGAGACATCTGAATGCCTTCTTGATGGAATCAAAGTAAAAAACTGAAAGCATTTCCTACTGAGGAGACTGCAGTAAATGAAGAAATTAGGAAACTTCATAACAAAGAAGTCTTCCAAGATGGCCACCAGTGAAAAAAGAGCCCAAATGTAGCACAAATATTACCAAGATGTAGCCCACATATAGCCCAATAACAAAAGTGTGCAAAACACTTTTTATTTTTAGTTTTTTTGCAGTTTTATGTAGTGCAGACTGGTCAGGTATTGGAGCATTGCATCTTAAAACATGACCCCCTACACTAAAAAACACCACTGCACTACCTTAAACCCTAAAACACTACCCCCAGCACGACACCCTACACTACACACGCACCACTGCACTATCCTAAACCCTAAAACACTAACCCCAGTACGACCCCCTACACTACCCAAACACCACTGCACTAACCTAAATCCTAAAACACTACCACCAGCACGACCCCCTACACTACCCAAACACCACTGCACTACCCTAAAACATGACCCCTATACTATACAAACACCACTGCACTACCCTAAACCCTAAAACACTACCCCCAGCACGACCTCCTACACTACACAAGCACCACTGCACTACCCTAAACCCTAAAACACTACCCCCAGCACGACCCCCTACACTACACAAACACCACTGCACTACCCTAAACCCTAAAACACTACCCCCAGCACGACCCCCTACACTACCCAAACACCACTGCACTACCCTAAAACATGACCCCCTACACTACACAAGCAATACTGCACTACCCTAAACCCTAAAAATCTACCCCCAGCACGACCCCCTACACTACACAAACACCACTGCACTACCCTAAACCCTAAAACACTACCCCCAGCACGACCCCTACACTACACAAGGACCACTGCACTACCCTAAACCCTAAAACACTACCCCCAGCACGACCCCCTACACTGCCCGAACACCACTGCACTGCCCTAAACCCTGAAACACCAGCCCCTGCATGACACCCTACACTGCCCGAACACCACTGCACTGCCCTAAACCCTGAAACACCAGCCCCTGCATGACCCCCTACACTGCCCGAACACCACTGCACTGCCCTAAACCCTGAAACACCACCCCTAGCACGACCCCCTACACTGCCCGAACACCACTGCACTGCCCTAAACCCTGAAACACCACCCCCTTCACGACCCCCTACACTGCCCGAACACCACTGCACTGCCCTAAACCCTGAAACACCACCCCCAGCATGACCCCTACACTGCCCGAACACCACTGCACTGCCCTAAACCCTGAAACACTACCCCCAGCAAGACCCCTACACTGCCCGAACACCACTGCACTGCTCTAAACCCTGAAACATCACCCCCAGCAAGACCCCCTACACTGCCCGAACACCACTGACCTAAACCCTGAAACACCACCCCCAGCACGACCCCCTACACTGCCCGAACACCACTGCACTGCCCTAAACCCTGAAACACTACCCCCAGCATGACCCCCTACACTGCCCGAACACCACTGCACTGCCCTAAACCTTGAAACACCAGCCCCTGCACGACCCCTACACTGCCCGAACACCACTGCACTACCCTAAACCCTGAAACATCACCCCCAGCACGACCCCCTACACTGCCCAAGCACCACTGCACTGCCCTAAACCCTGAAACACCAGCCCCAGCATGACCCCTACACTGCCCGAACACCACTGTACTAAACCCTGAAACACCACCCCCTGCACAACCCCCTACACTGCTCGAACACTACTGCACTGCCCTAAACCCAGAAACACCATCCCCATCACGACCCCCTATACTGCACGAACACCACTGCACTGCCCTAAACCCTGAAACACTACCCCCAGCAAGACCCCCTACACTGCCCGAACACCACTGCACTGCCCTAAACCCTGAAACATCACCCCCAGCAAGGCCCCCTACACTGCCCGAACACCACTGCCCTAAACCCTGAAACACCACCCCCAGCAAGACCCCTACACTGCCCGAACACCACTGCACTGCCCTAAACCCTGAAACACCAGCCCCAGCACGACCCCCTACACTGCCCGAACACCACTGCACTGCCCTAAACCTGAAACACCACCCCCTGCATGACACCCTACACTGCCCGAACACCACTGTACTGCCCTAAACCCTGAAACCCCACCCCCAGCATGACCCCCTACACTGCCAGAACACCACTGCACTGCCCTAAACCCTGAAACACCACCCCCTGCATGACCCCCTACACTGCCCGAACACTACTGCACTGCCCTAAACCCTGAAACACCACCCCCAGCACGACCCCCTACCCTGCACGAACACCACTGCACCGCCCTAAACCCTGACACACTACCCCCAGCAAGACCCCCTACACTGCCCGAACACCACTGCACTGCCCTAAACCCTGAAACATCACCCCCAGCAAGACCCCCTACACTGCCCGAACACTACTGCCCTAAACCCTGAAACACCACCCCCAGCAAGACCCCCTACACTGCCCGAACACCACTGCACTGCCCTAAACCCTGAAACACCACCCCCAGCAAGACCCCTACACTGCCCGAACACCACTGCACTGCCCTAAACCCTGAAACACCACCCCCAGCACGACCCCCTACACTGCCCGAACACCACTGCTCTGCCCAATACCCTGAAACACCAGCCCCAGCACGACCCCCTACACTGCCCGAACACCACTGCACTGCCCTAAACCCTGAAACACCAGCCCCAGCATGACCCCCTACACTGCCCGAACACCACTGCACTGCCCTAAACCCTGAAACACCACCCTCAACATGACCCCCTACACTGCCCGAACACCACTGCACTGCCCTAAACCTTGAAACACCAGCCCCTGCACGACCCCCTACACTGCCCGAACACCACTGCACTTCCCTAAACCCTGAAACATCACCCCCAGCACGATCCCCTACACTGCCCGAGCACCACTGCACGGCCCTAAACCCTGAAACACCACCCCCAGCAAGACCCCCTACACTGCCCGAACACCACTGCACTGCCCTAAACCCTGAAACACCAGCCCCAGCACGACCCCCTACACTGCCCGAACACCACTGCACTGCCCTAAACCCTGAAACACCACCCCCTGCACGACACCCTACACTGCCCGAACACCACTGTACTGCCCTAAACCCTGAAACCCCACCCCCAGCATGTCCCCCTACACTGCCAGAACACCACTGCACTGCCCTAAACCCTGAAACACCACCCCTGCATGACCCCTACACTGCCCGAACACTACTGCACTGCCCTAAACCCTGAAACACCACCCCAGCACGACCCCTACCCTGCACGAACACCACTGCACCGCCCTAAACCCTGACACACTACCCCCAGCAAGACCCCCTACACTGCCCGAACACCACTGCACTGCCCTAAACCCTGAAACATCACCCCCAGCAAGACCCCTACACTGCCCGAACACCACTGCCCTAAACCCTGAAACACCACCCCCAGCACGACCCCCTACACTGCCCGAACACCACTGCACTGCCCTAAACCCTGAAACACCACCCCCAGCAAGACCACCTACACTGCCCGAACACCACTGCACTGCCCTAAACCCTGAAACACCACCCCCAGCACGACCCCCTACACTGCCCGAACACCACTGCTCTGCCCAATACCCTGAAACACCAGCCCCAGCACAACCCCGTACACTGCCCAAACACCACTGCACTGCCCTAAACCCTGAAACACCAGCCCCAGCACGACCGCCTACACTGCCCGAAAACTACTGCACTGCCCTAAACCCTGAAACACCACCCCCAGCAAGACTACCTACACTGGCCGAACACCACTGCACTGCCCTAAACCCTGAAACACCACCCCCTGCACGACCCCCTACACTGCCCAAACACTACTGCACTGCCCTAAACCCTGAAACACCACCCCTCAGCACGACACCCTACACTGCCCGAACACCACTGCACTGCCCTAAACCCTGAAACAACACCCCAGCACAACCCCCTACACTGCCCGAACACCACTGCACTAAACCCTGAAACACCACCCCTGCACGACCCCCTACACTGCCGGAACACCACTGCACTGCCCTAAACCCTGAAACACCACCCCAGCACAACCCCTACACTGCCCTAACACCACTGCACTGCCCTAAACCCTGAAACATCACCCCCAGCACAACCCCCTACACTGCCTGAGCACCAATTCTCTGCCCTAAACCCTGAAACACTAGCCCCAGCACGACCCCTACACTGCCCGAACACCACTGCACTGCCCTAAACCCTGAAACACCAGCCCCAGCAAGACCACCTACACTGCCCGAACACCACTGCATTGCCCTAGACTCTGAAACACCAGCCCCAGCAAGACCCCCTACACTGCCCGAACACCACTGCACTGCCCTAAACCCTGAAACACCAGCCCCAGCACGACCCCCTACACTGCCCGAACACCACTGCACTGCCCTAAACCCTGAAACACCAGCCCCAGCACGACCCCCTACACTGCCCAAACACCACTGCACTGCCCTAAACCCTGAAACACCAGCCCCAGCACCACCCCCTACAATGCCCGAACACCACTGTACTGCCCTAAACCCTGAAACACCACCCCTGCACCGCCCCCTACACTGCCCAAACACCACTGCACTGCCCTAAACACTGAAACACCACCCCCTGCACTACCCCCTACACTGCCCGAACACCACTGCACTGCCCTAAACCCTGAAACACCACCCCTGCACGACCCCCTACACTGCCCGAACACCACTGCACTGCCCTAAACCCTGAAACACCACCCCCTGCACCGCCCCCTACACTGCCCGAACACCACTGCACTGCCCTAAACCCTGAAACACCACCCCCAGCATGACCCCCTTTACTGCTCGAACACCACTGCACTGCCCCAAACCCTGAAACACCACCCCCAGCATGACCCCCTACACTGCCCGAACACCACTGCCCTAAACCCTGAAACACCACCCCTGCACGACCCCCTACACTGCCCGAATACCACTGCACTGCCCTAAACCCTGAAACACCACCCCCTGCACGACCCCCTACACTGCCCGAACACCACTGCACTGCCCTAAACCCTGAAACACCACCCCCAGCAAGACCCCCTACACTGCCCGAACACCACTGCACTGCCCTAAACCCTAGAACACTACCCCCAGCATGACCCCCTACACTACCCGAACACCACTGCACTACCCTAAACCCTAAAATACTCCCCCAGCACGACCCCCTACACTACCCGAACACGACTGCACTGCCCTAAACCCTAAAACACTCCCCCAGCACGACCCCCTACACTACCCGAACACCACTGCACTGCCCTAAACCCTAAAACACTCCCCCAGCACGACCCCCTACACTACCTAAACACCACTGCACTGCCCTAAACCCTAAAACACTACCCCCGCATGACCCCCTACACTACCCAAATACCAATGCACTACCCTAATCCCTAAAACACTACCCCCCGCACAACCCCCTACACTTCCCAAAGACCACTGCACTACCCTAAACTCTAAAACAATACCCCCGCACGACTCCCTACACTACCCAAAGACCACTGCACTACCCTAAACCCTAAAACACGACCTCCTACACTACACAAACACCACTGCACTACCCTAAACCCTAAAAAACTACCCCCAGCACGAACCCCTACACTACCCAAACACCACTGCACTACCCTAAACCATAAAACACTACCCCCAGCAGTACCCCCTACGCTACCCAAACACCACTGCACTACCCTAAACCCTAAAACACTACCCCCAGCAGTACCCCCTACACTACCCAAACACCATTGCACTACCCTAAACCCTAAAACACTACCCCCAGCAGTATCCCCTACACTACCCAAACACCACTGCACTACCCTAAACCCTAAAACCCTAATACACTAACCCCAGCACGACCCCCTACACTACCCAAACACCACTGTACTACCCTAAACCCTAAAACACTCCCCCAGCACGACTCCCTACACTACCCAAACACCACTGCACTACCCTAAACCCTAAATCTACCCCCAGCATGACCCCCTACACTACACAAACACCACTGCACTACCCTAAACCCTAAAACACTACCCCCAGCACGACCCTCTTCACTACCTAAACACAACTGCACAATTTGTTACAGGCGTTGCAACGCAGGCCTGTGGTGCTTACTGGAAGTACCTGGTGGGCTTGTTGGGCCCCAGGGACTCTCAGGATTCAAGGTGACCTAATCCCCCAACTTAAAACGCGCCACAGGGCGCGTTTGCACAGTGATGAAGGGAGGGGCGGGGCCTCAGGTGACATGTGCGCAAACACGCCCTGTGGTGCGTTTTAAGTTGGGGAGTTAATTCCTTTGAATCCTGGGGGCCAACTAGCCCACCAGGTACCTTCAGTAAGCACAACAGAGGTGCGTTGCAGAGAGGTGAAAAAGGTGCGTGGCCTCGGAACGCCTCTCTGCAACTCAGCTCTGTGGTCCTAACTGTAGGTACCTGGGGGGCTAGTTGGGCCCCAGGGACCCTCAGGATTCAAGGGGACTTAATCCCGCAACTTAAAGCGCGCCACGAGGCGCGTTTGCACACATGTCATCTCAGGCCCCCCCTCCCTTCACCACTCTGCAAACGTGCACTGGCTCTGGTTAGTCAGAGTCAGTTACCACCAGTACCCGTCTGAAAAAGTTGTGGGCACAGGATGATTTTGCAACAAGGCCTCTTTCTGCTCCTCTGTTGGTTCTTTCTGCACATCTTTTGCTTCTTTCTGTGCGTTTTTCTTCTTTCTTCACATGTCCTACCTCTGTTGGCATAGTTAGAAACTAGCATTTAAAAAACCTTTGAAATTCACTTAAAAAACCATAGGTTTCAGGCACGTTATAGTTAGAAATTAGCATTTAAAAAACCTTTGAAATTCACTGAAAAAACCATAGGTTTCAGGCACGTTATAGTTAGAAATTAGCATTTAAAAACCTTTGAAATTCACTGAAAAAACCATAGGTTTTAGGGACAGTTATAGTTAGTTGATCATTGCACTCGTACAAAACCCGTGAAATTCACCTGTTATAGTTAGTTCAGCTAACTATAACTCGCGCCCGCAATGCACTGCTGATGACGTCACATATTACATCACTCATGACATGGTCAGTGACATCACTGATGACATCACTGATGACATCTCAAATGACATCACTGATGACATCATCCATGTGATAATTTCATGCATCTTCTCACACCCTAATATAACTTTTGATACACCCACTCTAAATTACAGACTGCCATTCTCAAAACCATAGACACTCCAACACCAAAAACTACATACCCACTCACTGATTCTTAGGTCTACACACACATCCACTCACTCACCTGTACAGTCACTCATACTTACAGTCTAAGGCTGGGCGTAGTTCGCGAAGTAGTGCTTCGCGAAGCTACGCAAAGTGCAGTTCGCACTACGCGAGCTTCGCGTAGCACTCACGCGAACTGCGTAGTGCGTGTTCGCAATGATTGCACAGTGCCGGATGCTTGTCCGCACTGTGCAATCATTGAAAACGGCAACTTGCACAGTGCGAGCTGTCTTTTACTGCCGCTCGAGTAGATTTTTACTCGAGCGGCAGCTTTCTCAACGCGGACTGGTAGTTTCTCATCGCGAGCGGTCGCGAGCATACGCGACCACTCGCAATGAGAAACCTGACCTCCCGCGTTGAGAATCTCGCCGGGAGGTTTATTTTCCACGCTCGCGATCGGCAACTTGATGTTGCTGATCGCGAACGAGGAAAAAGTCTCGCCGGGATGTCATTTTGCTTGCTCGCGGTCGCCAACTTGACGTTGAGGACCGCGAGCAAGCAAAAAATGACCGCGGCACTACGCTACGCTACGCGTGTTTGCACTGTGCTACGTGCAATTCGCGTTGTGCGAAGTAGCGCAAACTTCGCAAACTACGCGAGCGTAGCGTAGCACTTCGCCCAGGGTTATTACAGTCACTCAGTACAGGACTATCATATGCACTCATACACCTATATAAACACTCACACACCGCCACTCATCCATAGAGGTACTCACACACCTAGTCAGTCATGCAAAAATTAATCACACACCCATTTACTCACCTATACAGTTATACACACACCAGCTCACTTACTCATACAAATACTAGCACATTCTTACGCTCTTATACAATAACTGATACAAGCACACACGCATCCATACAGCCACTCTCACAATAACACACTCTCACTTATAGCCATTTAAATACTCTAACACACATATATACTGCCTTTTACATATGTAGTTACTCGCACATGTACCACTGAGATATACATTCACTCACTAACACACCCATACACACACTCACCCACCCAAGCAGTCCATCACAGATGCACTCTTGAAATCATGCACCCAGTGAATCACCCACTCACACATCTATGTATAGAGTCACACACACCCCACCCACACAAACACTCAGGCAGTCATACAGATACTCAGAGAACCAATCAATAACCCATATAGACACTCATGTAGCTATTCGCAAATCCATGCATCCACTTACACACCAACAAACAGACGGATACAGACATTCACACAGTTTAGTCACTAACCCATGCATTCAGTAAGATACGTTTAATCACTCACTTGTAGAGTCAGTCACTCACGTATTAAATCATCCATTCAGACACTTATACACCCACTCATTCTTCAATACGCCTTTCCCTATATATATTAAACATATTTAAACCTTACAGAAACACACAGTCACTGGATGATGTCATCAGTGATGTCATCAGTGATGTCATTTGAGATGTCATCAGTGATGTCATCAGTGATGTCACTGACCATGTCATGAGTGATGTAATATGTGACGTCATCAGCAGTGCATTGCGGGGGCGCGAGTTATAGTTAGCTGAACTAACTATAACGGGGGAATTTCACGGGTTTTGTACGAGTGCAATGATCAACTAACTATAACTGTCCCTAAAACCTATGGTTTTTTCAGTGAATATATATATATACATTATTATGTTGGTGTTTAGCTTTTTTTAATTAAGTTTATTTGTTAGATTTTGTTAAAATGTATATTACATTTAATTTATTTTGTTAAAATTAATATTAATATTTAATAATCTATAATTTTTATTCAATATTTTGTACTTACCTGTGTAGGTATGGGAGTCGATATTTTTGTATTCTATATATTTTTTTAGATATTTTTAACATCACTGTTTTTGTCATCGATAGATAGATCAGTGAACCGGGCACTATATGTGCCCCCAGGGCATCTTTGCAGTAGCCCACAAGGGATGGGGCCCTGTTTGGGGCCCCCAAAGTCCCTTTCTGACAACCTTTTCATGGTGGTTGCACTGTCATGAAAAGGCTGTCAAGAAGGGACATCGTAATCCTGATGGCGGAGCCTTCCTCGGCACTGCCGCCATTCAAGAGATACGATCCCGACCGCACCCCAATTGGATCATAGATCCTGTCGGAGGTGGCAGTTTTCCCCCCAATGGTTTCGGTCTGACCGCCTGCATAATAATGTGGTGGTCGGACTGAAGGGCTGGCTGTCGGTGGGACCGGCGGCCTGTTGGTGGCGGTCCCACTGATATCAAAATCAGCTCCAATTTATTGAGTTTAAAATTGGATTGTATAAACTCACACTTAGGGGCCGATTCCGATCTTGGTCGGAGGCGCACCCAATACCATTCGGTCGGGAAAAAAGCCATGCGAAAGCCTGTTTCCCGACCGATCCGTACAGTACACCGAACGAGCAAGTACGATGCGCACAACAGCAAAAAATCCGGCAGAGCCGTACTCACCCAAACCAGGTCCTGTTCTCCGACCGAGGCGAATCCGGAAACGCCGAATCGAGTCGCACGGAAGGAAAAATGCAGGCCCGTCCGGCCGGACAAGTACGATGCGCTTTCCGTACGCTCCGAACCCGTCGCTACGCACGGCACGTCAAAGCATCCGGGAGAGGCGCACATAAGCTCCGATTCGCGCCACAACACGATCCATGGCTCCGAGACGAACACGGCACCGACGAGGACGACGCGAAGCGGCGAGGACGAGGCGAAGCGACGAGGACGACGCGAAGCAACGAGAAGGACGAACGACACGAACCAACCATGAATCCCTTCGTCCCGATCATACCAATATTCTACATTTACTACCGGAACAGGCACGGACGCGTACGGCGCAGAAGGTAAGCCAGACACCAACCACAAAACACATACAACACGTACACGACACATCACACACACACACGGGGATGCTGAATATACTTACACCAGCAACAGCAGCACCATAGGGGCGGGATGCCCATCACCAATGCCACATATGCACACAGGGGCCTGAATGCGCACCACCACCCCTACCCAGGGGGGCTGGATGCCTACCACTACTACCACCCTTAGCCAGGGGGGCTGGATGCCTACCACTACTACCACCCTCACCCAGGGGGCTGGATGCCTACCACTACTACCACCCTTAGCCAGGGGGGCTGGATGCCTACCACTACTACCACCCTTAGCCAGGGGGGCTGGATGCCTACCACTACTACCACCCTCACCCAGGGGGCTGGATGCCTACCACTACTACCACCCTTAGCCAGGGGGCTGGATGCCTACCACTACTACCACCCTTAGCCAGGGGGCTGGATGCCTACCACTACTACCACCCTTAGCCAGGGGGCTGGATGCCTACCACTACTACCACCCTCACCCAGGGGGCTGGATGCCTACCACTACTACCACCCTTAGCCAGGGGGGCTGGATGCCTACCACTACTACCACCCTTAGCCAGGGGGGCTGGGTGCCTACCACTACTACCACCCTCACCCAGGGGGCTGGATGCCTACCACCACTACCACCCTTAGCCAGGGGGCTGGATGCCTACCACTACTACCACCCTCACCCAGGGGGGCTGGATGCCTACCACTACTACCACCCTTAGCCAGGGGGCTGGATGCCTACCACTACTAACACCCTTAGCCAGGGGGGCTGGATGCCTACCACTACTACCACCCTTAGCCAGGGGGGCTGGATGCCTACCACTACTACCACCCTTAGCCAGGGGGCTGGATGCCTACCACTACTAACACCCTTAGCCAGGGGGCTGGATGCCTACCACTACTAACACCCTTAGCCAGGGGGCTGGATGCCTACCACTACTACCACCCTTAGCCAGGGGGGCTGGATGCCTACCACTACTACCACCCTTAGCCAGGGGGCTGGATGCCTACCACTACTACCAACCTCACCCAGGGGGGCTGGATGCCTACCACTACTACCACCCTTAGCCAGGGGGGCTGGATGCCTACCACTACTACCACCCTCACCCAGGGGGGCTGGATGCCTACCACCACTACCACCCTCACCCAGGGGGGCAGTATGCCTACCACTACTACCACCCTCATCCAGGGGGCTGGATGCCTACCACGACTACCACCCTCACCCAGGGGGGCTGGATGCCTACCACTACTACCACCCCCACTCATAGGATGGACAATGCATGACACAACCAGCACACCACAACCTAGGGAATGCAAGATAAAGACATCCCCCCACCACCATGACAAGCGTGTGTAGGCTGTGTCAAATGCCTACAACACCGAACATGACTTTGAACATACAATGTGACCCCCTAGCACATGTGCCACACATATATGTGTGTGGCACCCACAATGCAAGCAGCCCATGACCATTGTGGCAATGGGGCCTAAACCCCCATCATCACAGTGACCAAAAGGTAAGTGTGGGGTCCATAGCTGAAGCACATTTTGACCATTGTGGCAATGGGGTCTAAACCCCCATCATCACAGTGACCAAAAGGCAAGTGTGGGGTCCATAGCTGAAGCACATTTTGACCATTGTGGCAATGGGGTCTAAACCCCCATTATCACAGTGACCAAAAGGCAAGTGTGGGGACCATAGCTGAAGCACATTTTGACCATTGTGGCAATGGGGTCTAAACCCCCATCATCACAGTGACCAAAAGGGAAGTGTGGGGTCCATAGCTGAAGCACATTTTGACCATTGTGGCAATGGGGTCTAAACCCCCATCATCACAGTGACCAAAAGGCAAGTGTGGGGTCCATAGCTGAAGCACATTTTGACCATTGTGGCAATGGGGTCTAAACCCCCATCATCACAGTGACCAAAAGGCAAGTGTGGGGTCCATAGCTGAAGCACATTTTGACCATTGTGGCAATGGGGTCTACACCCCCATCATCACAGTGACCAAAAGGTAAGTGTTGACAAAGAAAGAGCTGCAACTGCCAAACTGCATGGATCATTCCTGGTCACAGAACCAAAAACTCATCTGTGGCAAAGTAGTGTATGTGTCCCATTGCAACATAAATTGGGTGAGCCAAATACTGCAGTGCAAATGAGACATTCCTTTGGCCATGTGCAGACAAACAACACCCATGGGGGCTGACACCGTCAACATTCATCAATGACACAATGACAGAAGTGACCATCAGAATGCAGAACCACATATTTGCACCAATGGGCACACAAATGCAGATATCCTGTGGAGACAGCAGATGTGAGGTGAACAGATACCATACCATGGCAGCAATGGGACACACAAACCATGATCACTGTGCTGACCGATGACCTAGGAGTCCCAGGGACAGCAGGGGAAACACACCAAACAACATACAGCCAATGGCACACCCAAGATATGCCAATGCAGTGGTGCAGATGCACAAACACAAACAGGCAGACCAACACTGTCATCATACACAGCAGGTGAGGGGGTGCCAGTGTCCCCAGGCAACCACACAACACATGAGGAGAGCTGAATACCAATCATACAGATGTGCATACACTGCCACACTAAGGTAACTCATGGATCCAAATCCCTATGTGGGCAAGCAGGCATTGTCAGATGAGAGGGAGCACAAAACACACATGTCACACAGGCACGTAGGAACAACAACTGACACAGCAAGACACAGACACACCACAGCCCCACCCCCAGGGCCCCCACAATGTGGTGACCCTTGGCTGCATAAAAATCCCACTCTGATGACAAAGCTGAATGTGGTTCACACTGTGAACCACAGTCATGTGTCCTGAGCAACAAACTACCATCACACCGACACAAGCACAAATCAATCAGCATGGCCAGTAAGCCAAGGCCAACATGGAGGCAGGGGTCTAGCTGGGCAACAACTCCCATCTGCACACACTCAAGACCACACCCCTCGACCTCCAACAATGTGCAGCAGTGAAGTACACATGCACTGGTGACATTGCACATGCACCCATGACTATTCCAGGGTGGTGGGTGGGAACCAAGGTGCAGAAACACATCACACATGGCCACTCAACAAGACTCCTGAATGTCTGACACACTGCACACTACGCTGTACATGGACATGACGGCGATACCACACCAACCAATGGGATCCCAGCCACAGTCACACACCAATGAAGAAGCCATGGTCACCCACAAAGAACACACATAGACAACAACCAACATCGCAGCCTGGACCCTGAGGAGTGCCAGCAGTCACACACACAACGTGTCACAATAACTTAAAGATAACACAAACTGAAAATCACATGACAGGGGCAAACAACAAGTGCCAAGGGAAACCTGACTGTGACCCATCTGCGTCTGCACACAAACTCAGCCCTGACAGCAAACACACCTATGGGTGACACCCTGATGACCAGTAATGTGCCATGCACCCACATCACAGAGAACACAGGGAGAAGACTTTGGGGGAACATAGCTCAAGTCAGCAAGCATCACAAACAGGTACAACACTAGGGATCACAGCATGCGCAGATAAATGGAAGTGAACACACAGACATGCACATACAACACACACCTTGGGCGCAGGCAATGTCACACGTGTACACACTGCCATGAGGGGACTCCACTCCTGTGTGAGGAAAGCTGTGCCATATGTTGCCTCAGTAGGGCCCCATCATGTCAGCTGAGCACTTGGTCACACAATCAACAATTAGCACCAAATGAGGGCTCCCGTCACATCAGCCTGGTCATGGATGTGCCAACGGAATCATCAGCACAGATCCAACACACTTGTATAGCAATGTTGCACTGACTACACGGATGAGTCCTTCCCCATTGATGCCCAAACCTGCATGTCCAGTGGAGATGGCAACACGGTCAGGGAAGTAGACAAATCCAACAATGGCAGGCACAACAGATGTGCAGGGGTGGAAGCCACAGATATGAAATTGCTAATGTAAGTAGGAAATCCCATTGCCAAATACTGAACACATGACACCCTCAGATGCTGCTATGGATGACATGGATACACCACATGATAGGACACATTCCCCCTGGACCACATGGGTTCCTGCACAGTAACACTTCATAATCATGAGACCAGATATCACCATCACTGCAGCAAGGGCATGGTTAGCAGCACCAAAAACATGTACATCTGAAGCATGAGCACTAGAGAAAAGAAAGTTGCTTTATTCAGCATATGTGTTGAATGAAAACGACGTCCAGAAAAAGAGCAAAGGCCAATGGCCAGTCCATTGTCAAAGTTCAAACAGGGTGACACTGGCAGATGTCACCCTACGCATGCCTGCACAAAACCAGGGACAATCCACTAGGAGGGGCAACCGGGGGGCAGGCCAGGCACCGCAGGGACAGGATCAGGGCTCACCAGGGGAGTCAGGGAAGGGGTGGTGGGTGCTGGAGAGCCACTGACAACTGCAGTGGAGGTGTCTGACATGGTGTGTGCCGGCACAACTGGGGGGCATGACTCAGATGTCATGGGTGCCGGCACAACTGCAGTGGACCCTGCAGATGGAGTGGACAGGTCCGCCACTGCAGTGCCCAAGTCAGACAGGGCGGTAGTGGACTCCACTGCAGTGCCTACCTCCAGGGGAGGAGAATGGGGAACAGGCAAGGTGGGTTGGACAGAGGGGGAGGACACTATCACCACATCAGTGGCACAGACAAGCG
Organism: Calotriton arnoldi; assembly: GCA_963921515.1. Taxonomy (NCBI): domain Eukaryota; kingdom Metazoa; phylum Chordata; class Amphibia; order Caudata; family Salamandridae; genus Calotriton; species Calotriton arnoldi. Next base: position 72,955 of record CAWUFW010023400.1, read on the forward strand.
CAGCGGGGGGTGTGATGCTGGGAGAGCAAGTGGCATGGGGAGAAGGCCTGATCCTCTTGGGGATGGTATATCTGTGGGTGGGGGAACCTGGGGCAGGGTGTGGTGGGGGCACCTGTGCAATGGGGGCCTGAGGGATGGAGGACGGAGACCTTGTGCCTGAGCTGCAGGGCGGTGGCGGGGTCTTGCTCTTAGGACTCCGGGGGACTTGCGGGTGGGGGCCTCAGTCCGTCTGCGCCTGGGGGAGGGTGTCCGGGGGCGAGGGCACTCTGCTCCGTGTGGGTGGGCTTCCTCTTCCCCGGGATGCTGGAGCAGCTTCATCGGTGGGGAAGAGGCCGAGGTCACAGAGGAAGAGCTGCTGTGACTTTGGGGTTGCAGGTGAGGCAAGGGAGGGTGCTTTGGAGGGAGAGGGAACTGAGGACTGCGCAGTGCATGTGGATGCGTGTGTGTGTTCCAGGGCCCCATCCCCTGTGAGTCTGGCTTCAGTCCCCTGAATGTGCGTGCGTGTGCGTTTTGTCATTGGCGTGTGTGTCAGTGTGCTGGATGTGTGTGTGCTGGTGTGTGCCTGTGCCGGTGTGTGTGTGCTTGGGATGGGTAAGGTGCTGGGGAGTGTGGATGGAGCAGAGGCAGGAGGGGTGAGGGACCGTTTGAGGAGGGACACTGCTGCCGTCAGGGAGGAGTCCATGGACCTATTGCCCCTCTGTAGGTCAGACATGCCCGATGAGATGCCCTCCATGAACGACACCAGCTGAGTCAACAGCGCGGTGTGCGCATGGAGGACACTCAGCATGGCTGTCTGGCCTACATGGAGCTGGCGAAGGAGGTACACAGACTCCTCACTCAGGGCAGCAGGGGACACAGGGGCAGGGGCTGCGGTGCCTGGCCCAAAGGAGACACGCTCCCGGACATGGGAGCCTCCACGGACCTGGGGAATGGGAGCCGATGGGAGGGCGGTGGTGGTGCTGGTGGTGGCGGGGACAGCAACACTAGCTGGGGTGTGGTGGCTGCTGACACCCGCCTCCACAAGGGAGTCATCCTCCGAGTTGCTCTGGTCCTCAGCTGAGGTGGATGCTGCTGAGGACTCCTTGGTGTGGCTCCCTCGCCCTCCGTGCCACTGGGTCCCTCCGACCACTCCTCGGCTGCTGACCCAGTCTGGCTCTCTGGCTCCTCCTGGTCCGTGGAGCTGTCCCCTTCCGTGGCCGTGGATGTATCTGCAAACAATGGGGAAACAGACAGACATCAGTCACCTGCACAAAACGCACACACCACTGTGAGCACAGCACATCACAGAGCAAGCCCTGGCATCATTAGTTGTACATTGCTAAAAGTGCCCTAACTGAACAGGAGAAGTCAATTGTCAGTCTGATGCCAAGCATCACACTCACATCCCACATGGCCTTGCACCCATCTGTCTGGTGTCTGTTGGATTGCAACACCCCAGTGTGGACACATGCACCAAGTACACAGTAGTTGGACAGTGCAGAGGACACGGTGTGGCATGTGGACATGCACACATCACAGCTCTTGCCACTGAGTCAGTACAGGTTTCCGGATGAAAGGGATGCCCAGAGTCAAATAGGAAATGCATGTGATGCATACCAGCGACAGACACCATGATGCACCCATGTCCTGATAGCCAGCGCCATCCCGGACATGGGAGCCTCCACGGACCTGGGGAATGGGAGCCGATGGGAGGCGGTGGTGGTGCTGGTGGTGGCGGGGACAGCAAGCACTAGCTGGGGTGTGGTGGCTGCTGACACCCGCCTCCACAAGGAGTCATCCTCCGAGTTGCTCTGGTCCTCAGCTGAGGTGGATGCTGCTGAGGACTCCTCGAGTGTGGCTCCCTCGCCCTCCGTGCCACTGGGTCCCTCCGACCACTCCTCGGCTGCTGACCCAGTCTGGCTCTCCGGCTCCCTCCTGGTCCGTGGAGCTGTCCCCTTCCGTGGCCGTGGATGTATCTGCAAACAATGGGGAAACAGACAGACATCAGTCACCTGCACATACGCACACACCACTGTGAGCACAGCACATCCCAAAGCAAGCCCTGGCATCATTAGTTGTACATTGCTAAAAGTGCACTAATTGAACAGGAGAAGTCAATTGTCAGTCTGATGCCAAGCATGGCACTCACATCCCACATGGCCTTGCACCCATCTGTCTGGTGTCTGTTGGATTGCAACACCCCAGTGTTGACACATGCACCAAGTACACAGTAGTTGGACAGTGCAGAGGACACGGTGTGGACACATCACAGCTCTTGCCACTGAGTCAGTACAGGTTTACGGATGTAAGGGATGCCCAGAGTCAAATAGAAATGCATGTGATGCATACCAGCGACAGACACCATGATGCACCCATGTCCTGATAGCCAGCGCCACTATGGTGTGCATGTAGCACATGTCACTCCCCCTGCAGGATCACCAATCAGTAGACACATGCCATGGCGGAGGCATGACTGCAAGTCATACATCACTGTCTCAGTGATGTGTGACTTTACAGCCAGTTAACAACACTCTGCACTGTGTCACAATAGTAGGTCATAGGGAATGCAAGTCCTGGAGCTGCACAAGTGCACATGTACATCCCCACAACACATCCTCTTAACCCTCATCTGTCCAGGTCATACCTATTGGACATATGGGAGACCTGTGACACTACCCACCATGTCAGAATACAGGCATTGTGTAAGCAATGGACCCACCCATGATGCCCACCACAGAGTCAGGGAAACAGATGCTGTCTCCCACCTTGAGTCAAGCAAACTGCAAGGACACAGTCCTAAGTGACAGAATTCCCTGCATGTAAGGGCCACACCTGGGTATCAGATGAGAGTGGGCAGTGCACAATAGAGGGACATGGCTCCTGGACAACATGACTGCTGTACTGTGGCAGTTCAGCCTGGCCCGAGGAGGGCACATAGCATGTTAGACAGAGTACACAGTGCAGTCTTTGACTCACCCCCTCCTTGCTGCTCTCTGGCCTTCAGCTGCCCATCCAGGTCTGGAAAGACCACCGCCAGGATCCCTGAGCATGTGGGGGTCAGGGTCCGTGTTCCGCCCCTCCTGCGGGAGGCGACAGCTTCAGCTGGACCCGTGCAATCCTCCGGGTCCAGCCCCGAGAGAGTCCCTGCCACCTCTTTTGGCAGTTGCGGATCCGGCGCTTGTAGACCCCCACGGACCGGACAGCCCGGACGATGTCCTTCCAGATCTCATGCTTCCGATGGGCAGAAGCCTGTCAGGATGACAAAGTGATAAGGACATTACTACACATGCAACATATCCGTGCATGACACAGTTGCATATACATGTCGCAATCACAGGGGCACATGGTGTACCCAGGCAGTGCACGGCTGCCCATGGACAGTTTTCCAGAAGTCACTACATGGTATCATAGCATGGAGGTAAAACCCTGTTCAGAAGCACTGTCACTGCACCATACCTGTCCAGTGCAAGTCACTACACACTATGGGGGTGACAACTACTCAGTGAGCCTGCTAGCCAGTGGTGTGCTGACTCTCAGCCTTGCTAGTCAGACAAAATGCACATTCAGAAAGGCAGTGCACAGAACACTCACCTGCTCCCCTGGTGTCCCATACAGCTTGCTGTACTGTGGAAGTAGGCTGTCCAGCAGGG
>CAWUFW010023401.1:0-76579 GCA_963921515.1 Calotriton arnoldi
ACTCTCAAGAGGTTCTGAAAAGAAATATTCATGTGGAACATCAAGCATGAAGAAACATTTGGAGACTATCCATCGCTTACATCTGGCAAGAGAAATTACACAGAGGGAGAGGAATGAAGCTGCAGAACAAGATCTTAATGCCCCTTCAACATCCTCTCAAGAGCTTCCAGCAACACCAAGGCCACACATTGTACCGGAACTGTTGGATGCGGCCATAAGCTGTAAAAAATGTGATGCAAAGCTCTGCATCGGGGAGCAGTGCATTGATGCTATTGCCAATGCAATTAAAGCACATAAGTGTTAATTTTTTTTTAATGTGCTCCCAAATTTTCTTTTCCTTTTTTTCCCCTCACAGTTCCTTTGGAGTCTTCAAATTTGTTTTGTTTAAAGAAAAGCCAAAAACACCAAAAAAATGAAAAAATCGTTAGAAAATACAAAAAAAATTAACATTCTTTTTTAAAAAAACGGTTCTTATGGAACCACATATATTGGTGAAAAATAGAAAAATTACCTGAGTGATTGCATGAGTGCAAGGATACTGCCTGAATGATTGTAGGACTACTTGTATAGTGTCTAAATGATTGCATGAATGCATGGGTAACGCCTGGATGATTTTGTGAGGGCATGGGTACTGCTTGAGTGATAGTTGGAGTGCATGGATAGTGCCTGGATAATTTGAAGAGTGCAAGGGTAGTGCATGGGTTATTGCATGAGTGCACGGGTAATGACTGGGTTATTGCATGAGTGCATGAGTAGTGCCTGGGTGATTAGATGAGTGCATGGATGAGTGCATGGGTAGTGCCAGGGTGAATGGAAGAGTGCATGGGTAGCGCCTGAGTGCATGGATGAGTGCATGGGTAGTGTTTGATGGAATGGATGAGTGCATAGGTAGTGCCTGGGTGATTGGAAGAGTGCATAAGTACTACCTCGGTGATTGCATGATTGCTGGGGTAATGTCTGGGTGACTGGAGGAGTGCAGGGGTACTGCCTGAATGATTCGAGGAGTGCATGAGTAATGTTTGGGTGATTGCATGTGTGTAGGAGTAATGTCTGCGTGATTGGAGGAGTGCATGGATACTGCCTGGGGATTGGAGGAGTGTTTAGATAATGCTTTGGTGATTGCATGACTGTAGGGGTAATATCTGGGGGATTAGAGGAATGCATAGGTAATGCCTGGGTGATTGCATGAGTGTAGTGGTAATGTCTAGGTTATTGTATTAGTGCAAGGGTAATGTCTGGGTAATTGGAGGAGTGCTTGTGTAATGTTTGGGTGATTGCATAAGTGCAGGGGTAATGTCTGGGTGGTTGCATGAGTGTAGTGGTAGTGCCTAGGTGATTGGAGGAGTACATAAGTGGTGTCTGGGTGATTTTATAAGTGCATGGGTACTGGCTGGGTGATTGCATGAATACAGGGGTAGTGCCGGGGTGATTGGAGGAGTGCAAAGGTAGTACTTGCGTGATTTTACAAGTATATGGGTACTGGCTGGGTAATTGCATGAATACAGGGATAGTGCCTGGGTGATTGGAGGAGTACAAGGGTACTGCCTGGGTGATTGGAGGAGTGCATGAGTACTACCTGGGTGACTGCATGAATGCATGGGTAGTACCTGGATGATAGGAAGACTGCATGGGTAGTGCTTCTATGATTGCATGAGTGCAGCAGAAGTGCCATAGTGCATGTATGAGTGCATGGGTAGTACCTGAAAAAAATCATGAGTGCATGGGTAGTGTCTGGGTGATTGGAGCAGTGCATGGATACTGCTTGACTGATTGAAACAGTGCATAGATAATGCCTGGGTGATTGCATGAGTGCAGATGTAATGTCTGGGTGATTGGAGAAGTGCATAGCTATTGCCTGAGTGATTGAATGAGTGCATACATAATGCCTGGGTGATTTAATGAGTGCATGAGTAGTGTTTGGGTGATTGGAGGAGAGCATGGATAGTGCCTGGATGATTGCAGGACTTTAAGGGTAGTGCCTGGATTATTGCATGAGTGCATAGGTAGTGCCTGCATGATTGAAGGAGTGCATGACTGTACGGGTACTGCATGGATGATAGGAAGACTGCATGGGTAGTGCTTCCATGATTGCATGAGTGCAGCAGAAGTGCCTCAGTGCATATATGAGTGCATATGTAGTGCCTGGGTACTTGCATGAGTGCAGTGGTAGTGCATGGATGATTGCATAGGTGCATAGCTACTGCATTGGTGATTTTATAAGTGCATGGTACTGGCTGAGTGATTGGAGGAGTGCATAGATACTGCCTGAGTGATTAAAGGAGTGCATGAGTAATGTCTAGGTGATTGCATGAGTGCATGTGTAGTGCCTGGATGATTGTAGTAGTGCATGGATAGTGCCTGGACAATTTCAAGAGTGCAAGGGTAGTGCCTGGGTTATTGCACAAGTGCACGGGTAATGACTGAGTGATTGCATGAGTGCATACGTAGTGCCTGGGTGATTGGAGGACTGCAAGGGTAGTGCCTGGATTATTGCATGAGTGCATAGGTAGTGCCTGCATGATTGAAGGAGCGCATGAGTAGTACCTGCGTGATTGCATGACTGCATGGGTACTGCATGGATGATAGGAAGACTGCATGGGTAATGCTTCCATGATTGCATGAGTGCAGCAGAAGTGCCTCAGTGCATATATGAGTGCATATGTAGTGCCTGAGTAATTCCATGAGTGCTTTAGTAGTGCCTGGCTGATTGGAGGAGTGCAAAGGCAGTGCCAGGGTTATTGCATGAGTGAATAGGTAGTCCCTGGGTACTTGCATGAGTGCAGTGGTACTGCATGGATGATTGCATAGGTGCATAGCTACTTCTCAGGTGATTTTATAAGTGCATGGTACTGGCTGAGTGATTGGAGGAGTGCATAGATACTGCCTGAGTGATTAAAGGAGTGCATGAGTAATGTCTAGGTGATTGCATGAGTGCATGTGTAGTGCCTGGGTGATTGTAGTAGTGCATGGATAGTGCCTGGACAATTTCAAGAGTGCAAGGGTAGTGCCTGGGTTATTGTACAAGTGCAAGGGTAATGACTGGGTGATTGCATGAGTGCATACGTAGTGCCTAGGTGATTGGAGGACTGCAAGGGTAGTGCCTGAGTTATTCCATGAGTGCATAGGTAGTGCCTGGGTGATCAGAGGAGTGCATGAGTAGTACGTGGGTGATTGCATGAGTGCTGGGGTAATGTCTGGGTGCTTGGAAGAGTGTAAGGGTATTGCCTGAATGATTCAAGGAGTGTATGAGTAATGTCTGGGTGGTTGCATGTATGCAGGAGTAATGTCTGGGTGTTTGGATAAGTGCATGGATACTGCTTGGGTGATTGGAGGAGTGCAAGGGTAGTGCCTGTCTGATTGGAGGAGTGCATAGCTAATGTATGGGTCATTGCATTAGTGCAGGGGTAATGTCTGGGTGATTGGAGGAGTGTATAGCTAATACATAGATGATTGCATGACTGAAGGGGTAATGTCTGGGTGATTGGAGTAGTGCATTGATAGTGCTTAGGTGAATGGAGGAGTGCAAGAGTACTGCCTGTGTTATTGCATGACTGCATAGGTAGTGTCTGAGTGATTGCATGAGTACAAAAGTAGTGCCTGGGTGATTGGAGGAGTGGAAGGGTACTGCCTGATTGATTATATAAGTGCAGTAATAGTGCCTGGGTGATTGAAGGAGTGTATGGGTAATGCCTTGCATAAGTTGAAAGTTAATGTCTGGGTGATTGGAGGAGTGCTTGAGTAATGTTTTGGGTGATTGCATGAGTGCAGGGGTAATGTCTGGGTGATTGGAGTAGTGCATTGATAGTGCTTAGGTGATTGGAGGAGTGCAAGAGCACTGCCTGGGTTATTGCATGATTGCATAGGTAGTGCCTGAGTGATTGCATGAGTACAAGAGTAGTGCCTGGGTGATTCCAGGAGTGGAAGGGTACTGCCTGATTAATTATATAAGTGCAGGAATAGTGCCTGGGTGATTGAAGGAGTGCATGGGTAATGCCTAGGTGATTGCATGAGTTGAAAGGTAATGTCTGGGTGATTGGAGGAGTGCTTGAGTAATGTTTGGGTGATTGCATGAGTGCAGAGGTAATGTTTGGGTGGTTGCATGAGTATAGTCGTAGTGCCTAGGTGATTGGAGGAGTGCATAAGTAATGTTTGGGTGATTTTATAAGTGCATGAGTACTGGCTGGGTGATTGGAGGAGTACAAAGGTAGTGCCTGGGTGATTTTATAAGTGTATGGGTAGTACCTGTGTGATTGGAAGAGTGCAAGGATAGTGCTTGGGTGATTATATAAGTGTATGGGTAGTGGCTGGGTGATTGAAGGAGTGCATGGATAATGCCTGGGTGATTGCATGAGTGCAGAAATGATGTGTCGGTGATTGCACGAATGCATAGGTACTCCCTGAGTGTTTGAAGAAGTGCATGAGTAATCCTTGGTGATTGCATCTGTGCAGGGGTCATTTCTGGGTGATTGGAGGAGTGCATGGATACTGCCTGCATGATTGAAGGAGTGCAAGGGTAGTGCCTTGGTGATTGGAAGAGTACATAGCTAATGCATGGGTGATTGTAGTAGTGCAGGGGTAATGTCTGGGTGATATTATAAGTGTATAGGTACTGGCTAGGTGATTGGAGAAATGCATGTATTTTGCCTGGATGATTGGAGGAGTGTGGTAATAGTGCCTAACTGTATACATGAGTGCATGGGTAGTGTTTGAAGGAATGGATGAGTGCAGAAAAAGCAGCTGTAAACATTATTTCACATTATCATGCTTATTACATTATTTCATCTTACCTTTTTTACTAATGTAGATACAAAACTCAGTGGAACTATTTTACAGTAGTTTAGTTGTAAACTGAATTTAAAATTTCACCATTACCTTCTGTAAAAAAGAAGAAAAACTGTCATTGAATATAATATTATAATTTTAAGACCACAACATAATTTTAGAATTACATAACATTTTCAGTTTCCCTTTTTGCTGTTCTCAAATTCTGCTGAATTTCACCATACACAGTGATTTCAATGTAGATCATCATACAACAGCAGGGGGAAAAAAACAATCAATGAGATTGTAAAAAAAAAATCAGCGTTGAGCATTATTTAGAACAAGTATAACTATCTGTTTACCTATCTACAGTTTCTAAATTACATTCTTCAACCACATTAAGTCTTTTATTTCTGTCAAGTACATTTTGTAAAATATACACTCTCATTTACATTGCGAATAATATAAAGGTCAAATAGATAAACTACTTCTTTCAAACACAATTTTCCAAATGCAATATCAATTAGCACAAACAATAATCCAAACACTAATTGTTCACATCTTCCCAATAGGCCGAATAATGTTTTCAAATCCATTTGCATTGAAAATATCCAAAATAAACTTGTTAATTCGTGTTCGCATCTTCCCAATAGGCCGAATGATGTTTTCAAAACTTTGGCATCGGAAATATGAGCTATGAATTTGGTAATTCATAAGGCAGCCTACATTTGAATTGCAAATGAGCATCTTTGCAATGTGTCCATCCTTTATTGCACTTTAAATATACAGTATAGTGTCCAGATGTTGTAGTAGGTCCATCATGGAAAATAATAGCCACTGCTTTAAAAGTTCTTCCTGAAATTGATACTTGACTTGCCACAAAATGTTTAATTTTGGTTTCCAATTTTGTTCCATTTGCTCTACAACGTTGTAGCATTAAAATGACATATTTTCCATATCTTTCTATATATAATGTTGACAACATTTCTGATTTACAACAAGAACATTTCATATCTTCAGTAGCTGTTTTTACTAATTTGTTAAAAGACACTGATTTGCAATCTGGTATCGTCAAGTATACGAACGGTTCAGTGTCTATTTCAGTAGTAGAAGAAAATGAACACTCTTCACATTTATGATCACATCTGTAACTTAGTCCAAATACATTTTCAATTTCTATTCCTTCATCTTCCAATACTCCAAGCATACACATAAGACATTTGTGTGCATCTTGTTGTATATTCAATGTAAATTTCAATGAAGCAGTACATATATCCAAAAGATGCCGAATGCCAGAAGCAGTATGGATTTTAGTTCTAACAGTTACCAACTTTTGAAAAATATAATGCAGTAAAGAACAGAATCTTTTTTCTCGATTTTCCATAATTTCATGATGAAGATCCTCTAGATAAAAGACAACATTTACAATTACATTAGCATAGCAGTTGATACCTGAACTATTTTTTAACTGGTATCCTTCAATATCATCAACAGTGTCCATTTTCATTCTCCTTGCAGTTTCATCATTCTCTTGAATTGTTTTCTTTTTTTGAATCTCAGTAGAATATTTGTCATATTTTTGTTTTGGACACCACACGTTTCTCATACACGGGATATTCACCTAAGTTAGGAGCATAAAGTATTCTTAACCGATTGTACTCTTTTACACAATTTACATCAGCACTAATCTTTTTCTCATCAAAATCAATGAAATACAAACCAAATAATGTTCTTACTCGAGACAATGCAACGTATGCCATACCCTCTTTAAACACTGCACTTCCAATATTTACCCAAGCACTGTCTACACTTAAACCTTGAGATTTATGAATGATTACTGCATATGCTAAAGAAAGAGGAAACTGTTTTCTACGAACATACAAGTCTTTTACAAGCAAAAAACGAACAGCACAACATACAATCTGTTTTACCTCTTCAATCTGATCAAATTTAATCTTCAAAAATTCAATTCCATCTCTGTTCTGAAAATTTACAAAATCAACAATTTTACCCATTGCTCCATTTACTAAACCTTCATCTACATTTAAATTATGCCTTAAAATTACCCGACAGTTTACACATACATATAAAGTCTTTTCTAAACCTGCAGTCTTAGACTCCGACTTTTCCAAAGAATCTAATTTTGACTGTAATTTCTCTGAGAGACGAAAAGTAACTCCTTCATGTTCCATTTTATCACTAGCTTCCATTTTCACTATTGGTTGTCTTTCCAATTTCAAAAGTTTTTGATTGAATGTAGAACACTCTTACAGTGTTGCCATTAGGCAAACTATAGACTTTTTTTCACCAATTTTCTTGTATATTATTTCAGGTGCTATGTTTTCGTTTACAAACAACTTCGTTAAAAGACGACTTGGTAAAGGTTCTTTGCCATGTTTTGTCAAAACACCAATTCTTATATCTTGAAGAATTTTTCCATAATGTTCATCACTTGCTTGTCGCATATTCTTAATAAGTTCTTTATATTCAAAACGAGACCAAATGTTGACATTTCCAATACTTCCCAAAGATTTCCTAGTGTCTTCATGGACAAGTGTTTTAAAAACAGGTTGCCCTTTCACAGGAGTAAGTTGTAGTAGGTCGCCAAATACAATTATATGTTTTCCTCCAAATAGAACATCATAATCTATTTTTTAAATCAGTTTCATTCTTAAATGTACAAAGGCAAGCATTAAGTTTGAGACCATGCTCACCTCATCAATGATTAGAAGTTTCATTTTCTTCAGTACTCTTGACACTTCATAACAAGCTTCTCCAGATAGAGTGTGATATTACAATTCATTTTCATGTTCAACTGGTAGCATAAGTAATCGATGTAAAGTAATCCCTTTAATGTTGTGTGCTGCTAATCCAGTTGGAGCTGTTACAATACAAGGTAAATGGCATCCAGTAGTTTTGTGTAGATAACTGGTGAAAACTTTAATTAAGAAACTTTTTCCTGTTCCAGCTTGACCACTGATGTACATTCAAATAGGTTTAAATGGTGTGCATTGGAATTCTTTTTTTTCATGTAGCAAACCATGCTGTATCTGTAGTGTCACTTGCTCATATATTTCTTTTTGTTCAATATTTAGTTGTTCTTCCAACTTTCTCAAATCAATAATATCCTGTTGTGCTTGTTGCATTGTCGTTTCTACTTCATTCATGGCTATTGCTGCTTCATTTTCAATAATTGGTTGTCCTCGTGGATCTTGACTTAGTGGAGCAGAACTCTGACTATCTTGAGATCTGTCTCTAGCTATTTCAGCTGCAATTTTAGTTTCTTGTTCAATCTCTTCATTTAACATTTGTAGATAAGTAGGGAAAATTGTGCAATGAATGTTATCTTTACATGCATTAAAAGAATCTTAATAGCAGTTGAAATCTCCAAGTAATTCTGCTTCACTACGCCAAGGCTTGAAGAGTTGCAGTAGTGCTAAATAGAAAAATTCCCTTTTTCTGGAGTTTCACAACTGAGTTTTCTGTGGTTAATGAGATTTCCTCTGGCATGTTTTACCAAACATCCATCACATCCAATTACTGTATATTTTTCTTCATTTATATTTTCAGTAACATTTCTCTTAAAGCTGTAATGTTGCAGTACTTCATAGAGACATAAGTTTTCCAGATGTGGACTCCTTTTGGGAAAGTATATATTCAACATATTAGTTTTAACAATATCTGTACTTTCTGGTTCATCCAATGCTAAGTATTCAATTTCTTGTAGATATTTCAAAACTCTATTTCATGTAGTCACAAACCAAGACTTATCCAAATGATTCTTCTTGACTTTGAATATAAACTTGCAGAGCTCAACCGATCCGAACATTCATAGGATCCAATCTCTCGATGTGAAAGCATTTTCAAACTAAAGCTGTACAATTTGTTACTAAGACTCTTCTCCTGTGAAATTTCTTCCCACATTTCCTTTAACTCTGTCTTTTCAGATTTCGTTATATATGACGTAACGTAGCGAGCAACAGCAATTTAATTATCTGCAACATACTGGATATCCATGTTTGCAATCCACATTGTCAAAATCACTGGATTGTAGTCATTAATATACTTTGAACCTTCAGTTCTTCTTATGTTGTATGTATTCTTCGAAGATTTTCGTGTCATAGTATTCTTACTGCTGACATAAAACTATTGACTCTTCCTTTTGAAATTACTGGACGTGGGAATCCAAAACGACATTTTGTATAACATTTTCCCTTTGACTTGTATTTTCGTCGACAATATTTTCTACAACGATGACTTTGAAAACGTAAAACTTGTTCTCTTAAGCTCTCTTCTCCTTTTTTGGACTAGCACAGGTAACATACTCTTCGATAAAAGACAAAACAGTTTCATTAGAATCGGTTCCAAATTTAGGTGCATCCTTGATCCATAATAACATGTGTTTATGAGGAGCACCTCTGGCTTGGTACTCCTTTCTCCAAAAGAAATCAGTAACTTCTCCAAGAGGTGGATTCTTTTTATTGCAGATAAAAGACATCATAGCTTGAAACCTATGATTAAAATATCTGCACACATTCACAGGATCCAAAGAACACAATTCTCCAGCTGTCTTCAATTCAATATTCTTGACATTTGAATTTGTTTGTCGAAGAAATTCAAGTAAATCGTTCCAAGCATATTCAGCACAGCTAAGTGTTAGAAACCAGATAGGAGTACCTAAGTTTCTTAACATACATTTAAGTTTGCCATGACAATGATACCAATACTCATTAGTACCACGTTGACATGCCATAAAATTAATTAACTGAGATTTCAAATGATTGTCTCTTTGTTGAACTTTGACCACAAATTCCTTTGCAGAAACATGTGTAAGAGGAACTCCTGTTTTTAATATGTGATTCACTGCATATGATAGTCCATACAAGTCACTTTCAAATAGAAGATGAAATATATATGGAATGCACTGTCGAAATCTTGGATCTTCTGAGTACAATCTTGTCGTCCGGTATTCTGAAGCTGGAATCTGCACTGCTCGTTCATCATATTGTCTACCTTCTCCAGTGGGGAACAGCTGTGGAAAACAACAAGCTTCTAAACTTTTTTCCCATACATTCATGGAAGTTCCCTTTGCTTTCTTCATTTGAAATAATTCAATAGTGTTTCAAATCACTTCTTTTGAATGTAGAGGATGTATACTGTAATGTTCATAAATCTCTTCAAACCTGGAGTTGTCCACTTTTTCTATTTGGCCAGTTGAAATTTCTGTATCTTCTTCTAAACATATTTCCTGTTCTTCCACATTTACAGTTGTATAATAAATATTGTTCTGTACAAGATATAATGTAGCCTTTTGAAGTTTGGTAACATCTACTAACTCTTGCTATATTTTCTGACTCTTTGTTGGTACACCACTAACTAAAATAACTACAGGCTCACTTTCCTCTCTCTCTATACCAACAGTTTCAATATTTTTCTTAAAATCTAAAGGTAAGTACACAACTCTTCCTTTCAGACCTCTTGGTAAATCTGTTGGAGGGAGCTTACCTGTTTTAGGCTCTATACGAACAATAGCCTGAAACGGGTGCACAGATTGAATAAGAATAGACTCATATGTATTTAAATCTGCCAGTTCCGGAGGAATAGATACCAACTCAAAGTTGTTATGTACTGCTCTTGCTGGCATTTTGTTCTCTTCTAATTTGTTGTAACAATATTTACAAATACGTTGATCACTACCCAACTCAAAACGACCTTCCACCAACAAATAAGCACCAAATTGCTCCCACTTATCATTATTTTCCTTTTCACTTTTTAAATACACATTAACATTCCTAGTTTTACTTCTATAGTGAGTACGTCGACAACAAATACAAACATAGTTTAGTTTCACCTGAAAGTATCTTAAACTTTGTAATTTCTTCTGCAAACTTCTCAGTACTAATATCTTCCAGCTGTTCTTCAACACCTACTCTTATCAAGTTCTCACTTTCTCTACTTTCCTCTTGTAAACTAAAGAAACGAAACTGTATATCATCACAAACTTTTTTTACATCCGATACTGAACCATGCAAAAGAGCTGTGTTCATTTCACTTAAACATAATGCTGGACTTTTTACACAGTACAATCTCCTTACTAACTTTCACATTTCTGAGTGATATACTGCTAACATTCTTAAATGATGAAAAGTACTTCGACACACTTTTCCAGAAAGACAAGCCAGAGAATGACCCTGCAACTTAGTATATTTTCTCACTTTACAAGGATCTAGTCCTTGCAACATCTTAATCTTCTGTTTAACACTTTTTTTGGCATATTCTCGTAAGAAAATTCATAATATATCGATGGATTCCTGTCGAATACTACAAATACTACTACAATCCCACTTATACACTGGAGCTTGAGTACGTTTCCCTTCAATTTCTTCAGCTATTACTTCTTCTACATTTCTAGAAACCATCTTTTCTTTTTCAATTGGACAACCATCTTTAAACTCATAACAACGACCACTTGTATCAACTGCTTGAACTAATGAATTTTGTTGAAAATAGCTCTCTTCATTAAAGAAAGGCTCAGTACTAGAAGTGTGCTTCCATTTACCAGTAAACGTTTTGCAAAAGTTACTTCTATTAACCAGTCTTTTTCTTTTTCTTTTGCTTTTCTCCTTCATAAAGTGCATTGTTTTATTCAATGTTTTCATTCTCTTCGATACCAATATAAATAATTTCCGTTTCAGTTCAAAAGCAGTATCTACTACACTTTCAATCTGTTGCTTCTTCTTATATGCTGCAGTTCTTTTTTATACTTTTTACAATATTTTAATACATTTTGAATTACTCTGTTACGAAACATACATACACGTATGTCCTTAAATTGTTTTTGCCTTTTTTGTCACATTGCTTCTTTTCCATTGTGTTTCTTTATTTGCTTCTCCTTTGTTCAAAAAATTTCTTTCCTCCTTTGGTTCGTATTTCCATCATTCAATCTTTCCACAACTTTTTAAATAAATTGTTTAGTTCTCTTACCGGAAGCCACTTTATCCTCAGCATCCTTTTGGTGTTTTTCTACTCCACTCGTTTTAGTTTTCATTAAGTACTTCTGTTTCCTTTGTTCTCTTCTCTTTTCATGTTTTCTTGCCATCTTTTATTTCTAATCCAAATAAAATATCTTCCTAAAAAACAAATAATAGTTTAATTATTTTAGTACATTAATTAAAATTTCAAAATTAATAACATTTCAATTTTGAAAATAACAACTAAGCGCAAAATTACAATTAAATCTCTATTGCATTTATAACTCATAAGAAGAGAAAAGTATAAAAATGAGCAAAACATCTGCAAAAACACAATAATAGGTGGTCACACAGCCAAAAGGAGAAAGGAAACAAAATAAAAAGGTTCATACACAGCAAAATGAAATACTCAAACAACACAGGTACTGAAAAATGTAAGCAATGCAGAAAGAAGCAACAGATGTACAGAAAGAGACAAGACAGGTGCAGAAAGAGGCAAGTGAAGTACAGAAAGAGGGGACAGGGATGTAGAAAGAGGGAAGAGGGGTGCAGAAACAGAGAAGAGGGCTGCAGAAACAACCAAGATGGGTGCAAAGGAGACAAGAGGGGTGCAGAAAGAAGCAGGTGAAGTGCAGAAAGAAGTAAGAGAAGTACAGAAAGAAGCAACAAACATGCACAATGAGACAACAGTGGTGCAAAAGAGTCAACAGAGGTGCATAAAGAAACAAGAGAGGTGCAGTAAGAAGCAAGAGAAGTACAGAAGAAAGCAACAAAGGTGCAGAAAGAGGCAAGGAAAGTACAGAAATATGCAAGAGAGTTGCAGAAACAGGCAAAAGAGGTGCAGTTAGAGAGAACAGGGGTGCAGAAAGAAGCAAGAGAGGTGCAGAAAAAGTGAAAAGGGATACAGGAAGGGGAAAGAGAAGTGCAGAAAGAAACAACAGAAATAGAAAAAGAGGTACGAGAACTGCAGAAAGAGGCAAGAGAATTCCAGAAACAGGCCACTGTGGTACACAAAGAAACAAGAGGGGTGCAGAAAGAGAAAAGAGAAATACAGAAAGAGGGTAGAGGGGTATAGAAAGAGCAAAGGAGTCAGAAAGAAACAAATGAGGTGCAGAAAGAGGCAACAGAGGTGTAGAAAGAGGAAAGAGGGGTGCAGAAAGAGGCAAGAGGGGTGCAGAAAGAAGCAAGAGAGGTGCAGAAAGAAGCACTTTTGGGCTGCAGCTTCACTATTCAACAACTACTCAGAGTGTTGGGCCTACCAAATACAAAGCAGCAAGTTTTTCAATATGTCTGTTAAAAGACTCAAAATATTCCAGAAAGCATGCATGCATGTGTCTGTACCTTTTAAAAGTGCCATCATATATCAAAGAAACATGTAAATAGATTGCTAGTGGGCAGTGCTTAAGAAAATAGATGACTAGATGAGTAGTGCCTGAGGGAATAGTTCACTGCAACACTACTGCCTGGGTGATTGTATGACAGCAGCAGTACTAAATTGGTGATTAGATCAGTGCAGGAGATATACCTTAAACAAACCATGTGCGCAAGGCTAATACGTGGTTGAAGACATGAGTGTATGAGTATTGCTTGAAAGAATAAAAAACTGTATGGGTACTGCCTGAGTGATTCTATGACAGCAGTGGTAGCAACTAGATGAGTGTATGACTGTATAGAAAGCACCTAAGAGAAAATAAAACTGTAACAGTAATGCTAGGCACATTCTATTAGTGCATCAGTAGTACCATATTGAGTTGATGAGAGCATCAGTACTGCCTGATTGAATCTTTGAGTGGGATAGTAATGCCTGCATGATTGCACAAATCTATGGTCAATATCTGAGGGATTACATAGCATGTATGTACCTGTGCCTTTTCCTACTGCCATCATATGTAAAAGAAACATACAGATACATGTGTACCAGAGTTTTACACCTCTAACATCTCTTCAACATAACACATGAGAGAATACATGAGCACGCAGACACATACCTCAGTCATAAGACTAAAAAGTCCCTTAAACTTGACAGACTATACTTCTCATTTTAAAGAGACACTTACAATTCTGCAGCATACTTGAAGTGTACATCTCAATAGACCAATACAAGCAAACCTAATCACTAATCCCTCTGCCAACATATTTTAAACCTCACTTTTCGGCTGCACCTTCACTGTTCACCAACTACTCAGAGTCTTGGGCCTAAGCAAATACACAGCAGCAACCTTTTCAATCTATCTGTTAAAAGTCTCACAATATTCCAGAAAGCATGCATGCTTGTGCCTGTACCTGTTAAAAGTGGCATCATATATCAAAGAAACATACAAACAGATGGGTAGTGCGTAATGCCTGAGAGAATGGATGACTAGATGGGTAGCACCTGAGTAAATAGTTCAGTGCAAAAGCACTGCCTGGATGATTGCATGAGAACAGCAGTACTGAATGGGTGATTGGATCAGTGCAGGGGAAATACCTTAGAAATACCATGAGTGCAAGGCTAACGCATGGTTACAAACAAGAGTGTATGAGTAGTGCTTGAAAGACTAAAAACATGCATAGGTACTGCCTGAGTGATTGTATCACTACAGTGGTAGTAACTGGATGATTGTATCAGTGTATGGGAAGTACCTGAGAGAAAATATGAGTGTGAGGGTAATGCTAGGGCTATTCTACAAGTGCATCAGTAGTACCTGACTGAGTAGATGAGAGCATGGGTAGCGCCTGACTGAATCTTTGAGTGGGATAGTAGTGCCTTGGTGATTGCACAAATCTATGGTTAATGTCTGAGGGATTACATAGCATGCATGTGTCTGTGCCTTTTCCTAGTGGCATCATTTATAAAAGAAACATACAGATACATGTATACTAGAGTTGTATACCTCTACCATCTGTTTAGGCATAACACATAAGAGAATACATGTGCATGCAGACACATACCTCAGTCATAAGACTAAAAAGTCCCTCAAACTTGACAGACTGCACTTCCCATTTTAAAGAGACACCTAAAATTATGTGGCATACTTAAAGTGTACATCTCCACAGACCAATACGAGCTAACCTAATCACAAATCCTTCTACCAACAAGTCTTAAACCTCACTTTTGGGCTGCAGCTTCACTAAAAGTCTCACAATATTCCAAAAAGCATGCATGCATGTGTCTGTACCTTTTAAAAGTGGCATCATATATCAAAGAAACATACAAACAGATGGGTAGTGCGTAATGCCTGAGAGAATGGATGACTAGATGGGTAGCACCTGAGTAAATAGTTCAGTGCAAAAGCACTGCCTGTGTGATTGCATGAGAACAGCAGTACTGAATGGCTGATTAGATGATCAGTGCAGGGGAAGTACCTTAGAAATACCATGAGTGCAAGGCTAACACATGGTTACAAACAAGAGTGTATGAGTAGTGCTTGAAAGACTAAAAACATGCATAGGTACTGCCTGAGTGATTGTATCACTGCAGTGGTAGTAACTGGATGATTGTATCAGTGTATGGGAAGTACCTGAGAGAAAATATGAGTGTGAGGGTAATGCTAGGGCTATTCTAGGAGTGCATCAGTAGTACCTGACTGAGTAGATGAGAGCATGGGTAGCGCCTGACTGAATCTTTGAGTGGGATAGTAGTGCCTTGGTGATTGCACAAATCTATGGTTAATGTCTGAGGGATTACATAGCATGCATGTGTCTGTGCCTTTTCCTAGTGTCATCATATATAAAAGAAACATACAGATACAGGTATACCAGAGTTTTATACCTCTACCTTCTGTTTAGCCATAACACGTGAGAGACTACATGTGCAAACAGACACATACTTCAGTCATAAGACTAAAAAATTCATTAAACTTAAAGAGTGCACTTCCCATTTTAAAAAGACACCTGAAATTATGCGGCATATTTGAAGTATACATCTCCACAGACCAATACAAGCTAAGCTAATCACTAATCCCTCTGGCAAGATGTCTTAAACCTCAGTTTTGGACTGCAGCTTCACTATTCAGTAACTACTCAGAGTGGTGCACCTATGCAAATACAAAGCAGCAACCTTTTCAATCTATCGGTTAAAAGTCTCACAATATTCCAGAAAGTATGCTTGCATGTGTCTGTACCTTTTAAAAGTGGCATCATATATCAAAGAAACATACAAATAGATGGGTAGTGGGAGGTGCCTGAGAGAATGCATGACTAGATGAGTAGTGCCTCAGTGAAAAGTTCAGTACAAGAGTACTGCCTGGATAATTTCAGAAAGTCAACGATAATCCTTCTACCATGTTACTGTCTACAAACTATTTCAAACCTCTTTTCATTATAATAATACAAAGTACAATTGAGAGCTGTACATTTCATAACATATTCCATACATCACATTTGTCTTACAATTTCAACACTTGAATTATTATTATTTTTTTAATAATATCACTAGAAACAATAAAGTAGTGCTGAATAATATATAATACACCTTACAAATTGGTTACTCATGTTTGAGGTAGTGTTGCAGAATACCAAATATCAGAAACTCTTAACAGATTTTCTTTTCCACACAAGAAATGTAATGCACCTCTCTCAGAAAGGTGAAACCAGAAATGGCAAACGTTCCCTCTCTTTTTGCACTCAAACAACTAAAAGTATCAAATCACATTGCTTCCATCATTATTTCAAATTGTAAAACACATTTCTATTAGGTAGACATGTTAACCCTTTCTAACTGTCTTCAAATGGTGCCCAAACTGCTTCTGTAATCTTCTGAAGTCACGACTCCACCGCGGGGGAACCACGACTTCACACAGGAGTTCAAAAACCTATTTTTAATAATACTAGTATAGTTTTTCAGCAACACACTACTTCTCCACATACTACTTTTTTAGAAAACCCTAATTTACTACATTTTCACTTATATTTATGTATCCATTTCACATTTTAAGTTCACAGTTAAGTTTCAACCCTTCCCTCATTCTACTTAATGCCAGTTTCCATAGTAACAGTTCATGGAACATTCAACAGTACTGTCAGGTCACAAGTTCACCTAGTTTCAAGTTCAGCACACAAGCTTACGAATGCAAACAGCAGGTGTGGTTAACTTTTGCAAAATATTACCTTATGGTATCTACTGTACCTTTCAAACATTTTCTAATAACGAATCACAAACATGATACCTCAGCAAAGTAACATGCATCCTATTTTTGAGTGCACAATCTTGATGAACAACCAATCACATCAACTTTTTAAAAAACAACATGTTCTCCACCATTTTAGATACCTCTCATTCTACCAACTGAATACCTCAGCTACAGACATCTTTTCATTCCTTTCAGACATCCCTTCAAAATGCTCACAGTGTAGATTGTAGGGCACAGCTTTGTTTTCTGGTGCAAAAGGTATGCTGAACGCAGAGGTATTGCCAAAGTCCTAGGTTTGGAAAATGTGGACATTAAATGGATTGCACAGAGAGGATTAAAGTGGCACCAATTGATGCCTTTGATTAAAACCTTTTTGCATCTCCAACCGCTTGACCTCATGATTGTGTACTGTGGCGGCAATGACCTAGGCACATTGACTGGGGTAAGTCTGGAAATGCTAATGAAGGACACCTTTGCACAATTGATGTTGCTTGTGCCTCAAACTGTCTTTGTATACTCTAATATATGCCAAAGACAGAAAAGGAACTGGTCAACTCAATTCTGTCCACAGTTTGAGAAAGCTAGAAAGAATTTCAATAAAGCTTTTTCTGCATACCTCAGAGTTCATAGAATGGGGTCCATCTACAACAACAATCTACGTTTCGATATGGACGACATATACAGAAGTGATGGAGTGCACTTCACATATGAAGGGAAAAGAGTCTTCCTCAACAACCTAAAGCTGTGCGTCCGCACTTACATGTAGCTTCAACAAAGTCAGAATGAAAACAAGGGCTCTTTTTAGAGCCACCCTAAATCCCAACATATAATCTTATTTTTTAAAAACATACATACTCTTTTTTACATTTTGCCTGGAGTCGCGAACCCATCGCGGTTACACGGGGGCCGCGCTGAGAGCAGCAATAGAGTCGCGACTCCAAGCACGCGAGAAAAAAAAATGCCCCCCATTCTTATTACTCAAACTCTGCCTCGGGGAACCCATCCCCCGAGGCCTAGCCATTTTATATTTAAAATAAAAAAAACATTTATCCCCCCACCCCCCTAAGGGCTTTTTTGTGCGCCGGGGACCCCATCCCCTGGGGCATGCCCTCAAGTTGGTGACCGCGGGGGGAGCCCCAATGCCCCCACGGTCCCTGCCGGCTCCCCGCCTCCTGCGGGAGCCGGCATTGCTTTTGGACAAGGGGAGCTGCGGACCCCAGCATTACAATAATTAAAGCCCCGGGGAGGTGGTGGTCCCCGGGGCTTAGGGGGGCCCGCGAGGCCCCCAAATAATTAAATAATTATTACGAGCCCCATCCCTAAATAAAGAAAAGCCTCAGGAGGTGGCAGTCCCCGGGGCTTGGGGGGGCCCGCGAGGCCCCCAAATAATTAAATAAAGCCCCGGGAGGTGGCGGTCCCCGAGCTTAGGGGGACCGCAAGGCCCCCCACCCATAACAATGAAAAGCCCCGGGGAGGTGGTGGTCCCCGGGGCTGCGGGGGCCCACGCTGCCCACACATATATTTTTCATATTGCCCCCGAGACCTGGCCCACCGGGGGACTCATTAAAACGAAGCACGACATACCACGCTTTGTTTGGTTTTTTTTGGTAGGATCCGCGCACCCAACGCCAATTCCGCCCAAAAATTAAAAATATATACTTTTTTGGGCCCAGGGGGTCAGGGTGTTTCTACCCTGCCCCCTTTTCTTTTTTTTAATCAATAAATACCCTTTTTTCATGTGACTCGGTTTTACCGAGTCACAAAATGGCTGCCAACACTTCTTGGTTTGGAGTGTTGACAGCCAATCAAAATGAAGCTCGTGCTTGGGAGGGTTCGCGAATCCACCGCGGTCACCAGATATCGATATTTTTTATTTTTAAATTTCTCAGGAACTACTGAATGGATTTACACCATTTAAAGCAAAGAGTGCACTCTGGAACAACAGCTACCTCTCTGCCAAATTTGGTGAAATCGGATCCAGAAAAGGCTGTAGCACAGAAACCGCGATCCTCAACATCATCAACGATATCCACAAATCACTAGACTCTGACCAATGCTGCCTCCTCATCCTCCTAGACCTATCGGCAGCATTTGATACGGTAGACCACAAACTCCTCATTAGGGCTCTCCAAGAAAGAGCCGGTCTTGGTGAGGTGGTCCTCCAATGGTTTTCTTCCTTCCTACACAATCGCACTCAAAAAATAAAAATCAAAAACTTTGCTTCTGACCTCCACCCAGTCAACAAGGGAGTCCCTCAAGGCTCAGTGCTCTCCCCGTAACTCTTTAACATCTACATGGAGCCTCTCACCAAACTACTCAAAACAGCCAACATCCGCTTCCATCTTTACGCTGACGATACCCAGATATATTTGGAAACCACCTCCTTCAGAGACATTCAAAGACTCAATGACGTACTGAGAGATGTCCAACACTGGCTGTCATGTAATCACCTTAAACTAAACCCCGACAAAACCGAGATACTCCTCATCTCGAACAAAGAGGAGAACCCCCAAATTGCTGAATGGCTAAAGGCCTTCGATGCGCTCAACGGGAATCTCACCCTGGCCGACTCTGTCAAATCACTAGGTATCACGCTAGACCCGAAACTGAACATGACCAGACACATCAAGAATTCGGCCAAGAGCGCTTTCCTTAACCTAAAACTACTGAACAAAATAAAACCTTTCATTCCGCCCAGTGATCTTAAACAGGCCACTCAAACACTGTTGCTGTCAGGACTGGACTATGGGAACGCAGTCCTCTCAGAAATAGCAAAATCACATCTGGCTCCCATCAAAACAACTCTGAATGCGGCAGCCAGAATGGTCACCGGAATCAAGAAATTCAACCATATTTCTCCTGCACTCAGAGAACTTAAGTGGCTCCCAGTCGAAATGCGGATTAGCTTCAGAACAGCCTGCCTCACTCATAAAGCCCTACATATCGGCAAACCCGAATATTTGGCGGCCAAACTCAAAAAAGCCGGTCAGGTCAGGCACCTCAGAAGCTCAAACTCCCTCCTACTCATCCTGCCAAAAACTCGAAAACAAAAAACTGCGGCACGATCTTTCGCCGGAAGCGCGCCTAAAATCTGGAACTCTATTCCCCCTCACATCAGAACCATTCCCTCTTTTGTAAAATTCAAAAGCCAACTCAAAATCCTGTTCCTTGACCGCCCCCTAGGGAATCGATAGGATCAATCGGAGCGGGGAAACAGACACCTCGCACTGCTCCGACTCCTTGTTCTCAAGACTACGAAGCTCCCACACAGCGTCCTGCAATGTTAATGTGTTCTTTCTTTTTTTTTGTTTGTTGTGAATCTCTGCATTGTATCTGCTGTAAAGCGCTCCGATACCCTCGGGTCAGGCCAGCGCTATATAAAACTTCTTAAATAAATAATTCCGTTCAGCAGTTCTGCCTGTAGCCGCGTCAAAAGTTCCTATGGAAATGAACATGGAGAAAACGCGTTTTGTGATCCCCCTTTTTTCTCTGCCCCCGCTTGACGAATCACTCCAAAACTTTTAAAACAGGAGCTGACCGGAGTGCCCCATTAGTTTTGAAAATTTCGCGAACATTCGTCAACAACACCAAAGATATTGGCAAATCAAAAACCGCTTTTCCGATGGAAACTAGGTCCTAACTATAACTACCTACTGGCGACCGCCAGTAGGTAATATATATATATAGTAGGTAGTTATAGTTAGGACTTTGATTCCATCGGAAAAGCGTTTTTCTTTGCCAATATCTTTGACGTCGTTTGACGAATTGTCGCGAAGTTTTCAAAACTAATATATATATTTGGGAAAGTTATCTGGTTTCTTATCACATTCTCCTTATGATGTCGCTGTCACACCAAAGGTTTGATAACTTGACTGTCCCTTTAAATGGAGTGGTGAGTGAACTCATCTATATGTACCCCTTTTACTTTTGAAAGTTCATTATTAAAGTTTATACTTGGCTAAAGTCTTTTACCTGCATAGCCATGCACAGTTGGGAGAATGAACGTGCAGATCCTGTCAGTAGCAACAGCACTCACTGTCTTTCTTTTCTTTTGCAGGCACCTGACATTGAAATGCTGGCCAAGTTGAGGGCTGAATTGAAGATTACTCGGCTCCAGGGGGGGTCGATGAGTTTCCTGGATATTTCTCTGGTAAGTAAAGCAGCTGAAGGAGAACCTGCTTCTGGAAAGGTTCTAAAGGGAAAGCAAATGGACAGGCTTGGGCGCGGTTTAAATGCCTCCCGCGTCCAAGATGGCTGCTGAGATTTGCCAAAATCTCGTGAGATTTCGACAAACCTCACAGGAACTGCAAGCAAACAGATACAGTATAAGGCACTTCACGATAACATGATGAAGTTCTGTTTTGGGTGCCCAAATACAAGTTTTGAGCACTTGGCATACCTACAATTCTGCTTTGGGTACTTGATACAGAACATGGGCTGGAGGCTGAGATATACTGTGTGGAACCCTCTTTCACACTGAACATGAGCTGCAGGACTGAGAGGAACCCCAAGAAAACCTAAGGCCTTACCTAGTGATTGATAGTCATCAATCCACTGTGACCCTACAGGAGGTTGAAGTAGGTGGGCTGGTGATGTGTCATGAGACCTTGAAATGGTACATGACACCTGGATGTACTTATTACCTGAAGGGACGCAGAGAAGGCCGCCTCAAGCTGAGGATTGACATTACTCTGTACCATTTGTGACAAAGTGTGCTTTTCCTCTCTTGTTCTGTTCTTTACTTTCCCCTAGGCTTGCCCTAGTGAGTTTGCCGTGTTACAGAGCAGTCTCTGTCTACCTGCCAGTTCACTCATGCATTCCAGTTGTTCTTGACAGGTAACTGGTTTCAACATTAGTGCAGGAAATGCAGAATTTAACACTTCTAGTAATTAATTTTGTGATATTTGTAATAATTATCAAAGTTCATCACTGAATTAGGTTTTCTTCATTAGTAAAATGTTGCACACTTGAAATTTCTGGGATGGTCCTTTCCAAAATACAAAAATATGTTTTTTAAACACCAGCAAGCTTAGTATGAGGATAGCTACCATAACCTATGTATAGGGTTTGTGGTTTTCTAACTGGTAAACATCACCAAAAGGAATATTTACTTATCAGTAGAATTTGGAAAGCACCAAATTTTGCTGCAGTTACTGCTTTAGTGCCCTATATTGACAAAGCAATAAAAGTGTAGCCTCTACATTTAAGCACTTTTGTGTGATGGATGCTCCTGCTGTGACCACTTGAGCCATGGTAAACAACATATTGTGACCTTTAACCATATATACAGGATCCCTGTACTGCCTCAACTCTCTGGACCTATTTCAGCTTCCTTTTTGGTAGCATGGCTGTCTTCATATGACTTCAGCCCACTGATGTTATTATCCTTCACTCGGAATGGCAAAAAGCTTTGGTTTCTCAAAGCTCAGTATCAGGATTGTGGCAACAAACAGTACTGTGCATAAGGATGCCTCTAAAATCAACATCCTCCCACAAAGTGCTGTACCCAACACTTCTGTTCTTAGTTTTATATTATGATGGTCTGAAAAACATGCCTTTGTGAGCCACATCCCCTAATCTTCTTCCGCAACCATGCACAGGTTACAGAAAGAATCCACGAATAGGATTATCTGAAGCTGTGCTTCCTACAGTGCATACAACAACTCAGAAAAAACCTATGAGTTACTGTTCAAGATGCAGTCTGTACAGTATAGAAACATGAAGAGGTGGCCACTGCTTTCTTCTTTAGTATGCGCTGCACATAGCACAATTTAAGCAAAAACAGGTGCATGAACCCATTCTGAGCCTGTAAACCAAAGTAGAATGTGTTCATGATACAGCCTCAGAATCACCAAATACAACTTACATTCCTACTGCATGCATGTCAAAATGAAGCTTGGAACTTATAGTGCAGAAAGTAGGCCTGCCGCATGGCAAAATTACTTGTACAAACCACTGTCACTGAATTTAGTGGAAACATGTTGAGGTGTGCTTGTTCTTTCTCCCAAGATGGAAAATGCACTACAACGGTGAATGCTTCACAGAACACAAAGGTTAAGTGCATTGAGCAACTTTGACACAAGCCTGGCAGTAGCACAGTCCCCACATTGCTTTCAAATAAACAAATACCTACATGCATGGTAAAAATCAAAGCTTTGCGGTTGTTACAAATAAACACAAAATCCCACAGTCATAACCCAACCATGTAAACATACTTCATTTACAGTTAGAACTGCACAGGCAAACAACCTAAGGCATCCTGCATGTCAAGAAGTTGATTTGCTAACTCAGCAGCTTCTTTATTCAGCAGCACAAATTGCTGTTGCCAAAGACCCTTTACTTAGGAGTACGCATATTGATTCATTAGCAGACTTCTCCCCTCTGAACATTTAGTGCTGAAATAAGTTCATATCAGACGGTAAAACAACATGTTTTAGCCTTGTCCTTTTTTGGTGTCTTGAGGGAAAAAAACAGAGCAGTGTGGCACTGGCTTGCAATGAAAGAGCACAGAGCACCCTACAATACATTCTCACATTGTAAGTAGATAATCTTCAGTCAACCTTTGTCATTTGTCTGAAGAATACAGCAGCAGGAGGGGGCGTTCATTGCTCATTATTTTCCTTTTATTAACTGCAATCAAATCTTAAAATAGGAAAACATATTGGCATCCATGCACATCCTGGACATCAGGTGGAATTGGTCTGCTGGAAAGATGAGTTTGAGTGCTGGAAATGAGGCAGGCAGGTAGGTGAGGGAAGATAAGGGAAGTAATGGAAAGTTACATATAAGAGCAAAATCAAGGAAAAGGTACACAGAAAGGAGTTAGGAGTATGAAAAAAGAATTGAAGAATTGACAATAGGAATAAAAACCCTAAGGGAGGGAAATAAAAGCCAAATTGCTTATAAGCACTGGAAAAACACAATGCTCATGATTTGTACTGGGCATAAAAAGACTAACCACCAGCATTTTTTTACAAATCTGCTAGAATTCCTGTAGGGTGATCTAACTTCCCAGTTACTAGTGGGCAAGCGTCATCAGGGAGCCTGTCTGAGTGGAGAGCAGGGCATCATCCCTCGCAGGAGGTAAACAGGAATCAGCTGGGCTGGAATTCTGGCATGGGGCGACCTCAGCAGTGTCAGCAAAATGTTCCTCTGCCTCATCAAAGGATTGATGTTGTTTATATAATAAACTGCACTCATGTAATCAGGCTGAGGCTCCAGGCAGGCCACTATTGTTGATTCTTTTGTGATAGCTCAGTTGCCGAGTGGGAAATAACAAACAACAGCATTTTGCATAGTGAACTTAGCCCTTGTACACAATGTTCAAGGAGCTTGCTAATATGCCTATGAAAAAGTGTAAATGTAAGCATAGCCATTTCAGAGAATATTATCCAGCACAAGCACGCAAGCAAACATGTGTCAAATGTCAGTGTTTAAGAAAAGATGGCAACTTTAAAACGTTTGGAGCAGGGTCAAGACTGATTTGCATATGGCTGGGTACAAACTGAAGTGGCGTGGTGAGCAAAAAAATGATGGATTAAACCCAGATCTGTGACTGGGGTTAAATGTTTAATTTTTTCAGCATTCAGTCCATCATTTGTTCTTTTTACTTTTGTCGCCCTAAGTGGGACGGGTATGCCCAGAAGTGGGTCCCGTGCTCACTGTGCCACTAGATTAAAGCTAGCCTGGCTGATGAGCGGTGATACCCCGAAACCGGTCCCAGAATGCTTGTTTTCAGTCCAGAAAGGACCTGACCTGGCAGTTCGGTCTGGCCTGTTCCTATGGGGAGCAGGGTCAAGACTGATTTGCATATGACTGGATCCAGACTGGGTGTTGTGGTGAGCAAAAAAACGATGGATTAAACCCAGATCTGCGACTAGGGGTTAAAGTTTGATTTGTTCAGCATTCCATCCTTCATTTGTTCTTTTTGTTCATGATTTTCACTGGCCATAAAAAGACTTAACACTAAACACCACAGATATTTAGAATGATTGAAAACATTCGGAAACACTGAAGAAACCCCAGTGGAATCCACAACAAATAGAAACGAAAAACAGGAAAACCTACCCATGTAATAACTACACTTTGGTGTCCTTATTACAGAAAGGTAAATTAACAAAAAGCCCTGCTTCATATATGATCATAATGTCCTTGTTCATGCAAGCATCAACATACACACTACAGACGCCACATCACACACAACCAAATCTGATCACAGGCCTTCTACTATGACAACATTCTTCTGGATAGAAGCACAAAAAACGGAAAATGCAGAACATTTACTATTCATGTGGGTATGCATACACTGCACAGAAACACATCATGTTGCCACTACGAGAAACCACATTCTATCATAAGGATAAATGAACTACAGGCATGCACATACGTGAATGAATGTACCCGTGGAGTGATTCAATTGTGTGTTAATAACTCTTTTCTAATACAAAAAAGGAATTGGGGAATATTGTTGCATCGTGATAAAATATTGCCCAGCAGTGAAATGAGGGTTTTTACATCCGAAACACAAAAAATATGACAGGCTCAACTCCGATGCTTTCACAGTATTGTGTGTCCAACTGACAGGGATGCTGGCATTAGTACCACTGTTTGAAAGAGGGACCCTACCTGTTAAATGATGGTGCATGTTGATAGAATTACTATTGGTGCAAATTTGGGGGTATTTGTTTTTAACCCAACGTGTACTACCTACAAAAATCCCTCATAGTTTAGTAGTGGACTCCAGAAATGCACACACGCGTAATCCGTGTTTCATTGGCACACCTTGTAGTCAACTTCCTTAGTGGACGCAGTCAGTAGTTCTGCCATCAATCACAAGCATACCAGGTAAGATGCCTGCTCTACCACTTCATCTGACTGCGGGCGAGTGTTTCCCCTAAGGATGGAGCATAGATATCATTCACACCAAGAAAGATTACTAGTACAAATGTAAATTAATAATCTTTCTACTCGTTTGCGACGTGCGATATTGCGACCTTTTATAACCGTCTCATCTATCTTGTGCATACTCTCCTTCTTAGAGAGTATTGTGCAAATTGTATTCAGGGGGCTTATTTATGAGAGCCCTTCGTCACTTTTGCACCACATAAAGTGGTACATGTGTGGCGCAGGGCTCGCATAAAGTTTTATAAAGGCACGCAAAGCCACCCTGCATGGCTTTGAGTGGCCTCAAAAAGCATGAGTAAAGTGACGCAGCGCAAAACGCTACTACACCTTACTCTGTGCCCGCGAGGTGTTCCATGTGCATTACAGTTGGTTTTCCCTCGCAACTCCCATGGAATTTGATGCTGCCCCAGATTTACACAGTGATGTCAACCTGAGGAAGTGACAAATCCGTACGCCTCCCAAGGTGAGGGTAACGAGGAGAAATATGTTTATTTCTCCTCGTTTTTCCTCTTTCCATGTGAGCTGCATTCTGCAGCACACATAGAAAGCGGAAAACACCTCGTAGGATTGTTTTTGTGCCAGAAGGTGCCCCTTCTTGCACAAAAACCATCCTGCCTGCAACAGAGGCATGGTGCAAGGGTGCCTACGTTGGCACTAGGCTGCCAAAATGGCGCCAGCGCAGGCAGAAAGGACAGGAACGCACCGTATTGCTTAAATATGGTGCATTCCTGCCCTTTCACTTTGGCATAGGGCAGCGCAGCAAGGTGGCTTGCCGAGCTGCCCTACGCCAAAATGCCATAAATGAGGCCAGTAGAGACTCAGTTATAAGCCCCATGTGCTGCCGGAACATCACTTTTAATGACGCTCCGGAGGCACACACAGCAGAGCCATATCTACAAGTCCACTTAAAGTCACCCTGCGTGGCTTTTCTTGGCCTCGTAGAGGCAACGTAGCGCAAGTCGTGCGTTGCCTCACTCTGCGATAGGGAGGCATGCCATGGGCATTATGGTGGGTTTTCCCACGTAACACCTATTGCATTCGACATATTCCCAGATTTACAACATGCTGTAAACCTGGGAATGCATCAAAAGCCTGCACCTCCCCAGGGGTGGCGTAACAGTTGTTTTTGTGCAGGAAGGTGTCCTTTCCTGCACAAAAACAACCTGATTTCAACGCAGGCACCCTTGCACCATGGTGCAAGGGTGCCTGCGTTGCCACTAGGCAGACATTTGTGCCCAGCGCAGTGTAAGAGGACAGGACTGTGCCGTATTTCATAGATACGTCGCATTCCTGTTCTTTTCTTTTGACGCAGGGCAGTGCAGCAAATTGACATGCAGCGCTGCCCTGTGTCAAATTGTTGTAAATAAGCCTCGCAATCTTTAGCTGCGCTATGATTTTTGATATTTCAACGTCCTTGGTTATGCTACTCCAAGCGATGTTATCCATTTTAGAGAAATTCTCTACTGTAATACAGAGTGGGTGCAAACCTATGCGGGTTTACTTTGTATCACACAAAGATTTTTCATTAAGGGAAAAAAATGGGAAAAAACTTTGTGAAACCAAACACATTATATTCCTAATGAATCATTTTAGAAGTGTTATGGAGATTCATCAAAGAAATTACAGTACATGAACAATCTTCTTTAAATACAAAGTAGAAACAATTATTTGCACTTTTTTACCTATTTGTACAATAAATAAAATAAAACGAAATACATTAATTTTATTTGAAACATAGCTCATTTTGAAATGTAGAGGAAATGTATTGTCACTGCTTTTTATGTAAACGAGCATCTTGGGGCACATTTTTTTCTCCATATTACACAATAATCACAAATGTGGCAAAATGATTTACCCTGTTTATTTTTGCTTAAACCTATGCAAAGATTCTGTAATTCGGACCGCTCTTATTGTGACCTCAACCCCCTTATCTTTGTAACTACAGGTTTTATTTGCCACAATACACCCATGGATAACAGTATTCCAATACATTTTAACACATGAACTTTGCACAATCAAACACACACATTGGTCGAGCAAGATAACAATATATAACTGAGATCCATATTCCTACCTACAAGTTGCTTAGATTATGTTACTGGTGCAGGCAGTGGTACAAATATTGAACACCTGGGGCAGTATTACAAAAGTGGCTGCAGGCGCTTATGCGGCCCCTTCTGTAATACTGAAGCGCTGACGCACATTCAGTGTCAGTGCTTTCTCAAGAGGTCATTCCCTAATTTTCATGGGGGCATGGCCCATGCAAAGGAGGGAATCCCTTTGCCTCTGCGCCCATGCGCAGACACGGGCGAAGAGGCAAAGAAACTGTCAGGTGCACCCCCTTATCGCAGCCCTCTGGAGGGGGTAAAGGGGGTACGATGGACACCTTAGACATCACCTTGCAAGCGGGTGCAGCCACTCACTGCACTCGCCTGCAAGGGGATCTCTAATCCTCTTTAAAAGTGCAGGCAGGTTGCCGCCTGCACAGAGAAACACAGAGGGGCTGCTTCAAAGCTGCTCTGTTTTTCATCTGAATGCACTGCCCTCGGGGCATAGCGAGTTCACAGCTACCCTGGAGTCAGCGGGTTCTATGAAATAGGGTGCACTTTCCCTGTTTACGCCCAGTGCACCTGTTTTAAGGTGCGCCCGGCGCAATCAGGAAAAGTGACCCTATACATAATAGGGTCCCTATTATATATAGGGCGCACTGTTCCTGTTTGCACCACAGCGCACCTTTAAGCAGGTGCGCCAGGTGCAAACAGGAAAAGTGCACCCTATCACCTAGAATACGCTGACCTCAGGGCAGCCGCGAACTCTCGCTGCCCTGGGGCAGCGCATTCAGTAGGAATACGGAGCAGCTGTTTAAAAGCTGCTCAGTGTTTCTCAGTGCAGGTGGAAACCCGCCTGCACTTTAAAGAGGGATTTGAGAACCCCTTGCAGGCAGATGCAAGGGGATGTCTGGGAGGTTCATAGGAGCCCCTGCACTCCCCTCCTGAAGGCTGCCATCAGGGGGCGCACTGACAGTGTGCCACATTTTAGGTGGCACACTGTCAGTGCACCTCCTGTCAGCTTCTTTGCCTCTCCGCCCGCGTCTATATTACAGCGCAGGTGCAGAGGCAAAGGAATTTCCTCATGTGCATGGGGCCACACCCCCAAGCAAATGAGGAAATGCCCTCTTGAGAAAGCGCTGGAGATACATGTGTGCCAGCACTTTCAGTATTACAGAAGGGCCGCACAAGTTTCTGCGGCTCCTTCTGTAATACCAACATGCCCTGGGGGCGCAAATGCTTGTTGCGCCCCCGGGGCATGTTCTGTAATACCGCCTCTGCTCTGTTGCTTCGTGATGCTACTTGTATAATAGACAATGGAGCAAATATACTTGCATAAAGATTTGTGCACCGGGCAATAAACAGAGACAACTGAAATGTTTTTTTTGTCTTTCCACAAATGGTTCTGTTTTATTTCTTATGGTAAAGGGGGACATCCTGGCGGGTGCCTCCAGTGTATGGGTTGGGCTCACCGGAGAGAGCTCATAACATTGTAGTGGCCTTTGAGGAGAAATTTGAATTCTAGTGCAGGACAGCCAGGCAGCATGTTGGGGGCATATTATCAACGGCCAGCGATAATTATCGCTGGCCGTGCTTAGCGACAGATTCCCTATCGCAGGCTATCTCTGGAATTTATCGCCCTGGTAGCGCATTATTAACAACGCGCTTCTCCAGGGCGATAAAAATTCCAGAGATAGCGAGGTTATCGACGTTTTGCAGGAAACATCGCTGGTTTTCCAGCGATGTTCCCTGCAAAACGGCGATAACCTTGCTGATACGACCCTGTGGTCGTATCAGCAGAATCCACCCCTATGTTAGGGATGGTTAAGTCAGGATTTTAGCAGACGTTAGAGTTTGGCGAAAACGGCCGTTTTCGCCGAAATGTAACCTCTGCTAAAATCATGTGGGCTGCCTTGTAAATATCGCGATGTGAACATCAGCGATATTTGCAACATAGTCCATCCGGGTACGCCCACTTTGCATCTCATTAGAGATGCAAAGATGGGCGTTGAGGGAAAGAGGCGATAATGCAAGGATTCACGCGATAGCGTGACCTTGCTGATTAGGCGATAAAATTATCGCCGCTTTTCGTCCGAAAACGGACGCAAAAGCGGCGATAATTGTTTATCGCCTCGTTGCTAATATGCCCCTAAGTCTGCTAAGGATGTCTCCCGCCATGATTGGTTGTTGGCTCAGCGCTGTTGACGGGTGCAGCTGCAGGGCACCGGGGTCGTCTGCTTCCCCTTCTGTAATTTCAAAGTGTCCCGGGGGTGCGCAAAGCAGGTGCAAACTCCTGTTGCGCCCCATGGACACTTTGTATAATGCAGCCCCAGGTGGGCCAGGATTTAATCTGGTGGTATTTTGGCACAACGCCTCTTTTACACGACGGCCTGCTGCTGCTCCCTGCGCCCGCCTGATAAATTCAAACTTCTTATGCAGAATCCCAAGTGAAGTCCGTAAAACCAGTTTAACAGTTTATCCATACATCAGGGTGTTTCTCTTTATTTAAGACTGGCGTTGATAAAAAATATATATATTTTTTTTACAAATGTTTCATAGCTTGTTTTCTACATTTTCACTCAAATATGTTCATATAACACGGTTTATTTAATTTCCTGTTAAGCAAGCATTACAAATTACTACAAAGGAGTACTTGTTTTACTTTGGGCCGTTGCAAATTGCATGTAGTCTACTTATTGTGTAGGTGCTCTTTTGGATGCCTCTTAAGGAGTGGATATCCAGAGAGGTGCCCACAATTTCCATGGAAACCACATCAACACTTTACCTAGGGGCTGCCTTAAAACCAGAATGAAATCTTAGATCGAAAAAAAACCTTTGAGGAGAGTTCCATCCAGAATGCTTAAATCAACAAAGTCTAGGAGACCTGGTCCAACTGGGACAGAAAATAGGCCAGGGCATCAAAATAACAATGGACCCCATTAGTGAATTAGAACGCTGAAATGGGGCCCATTTTGCAAACTGAAGCAATTTTGAACTTGTAAGACACGCTGTAAGATATGGAAGACTGTATGACTCTGAGCTTGCTATGGCAATGCTAATTTTAATATCAGAAAAAAAAATTGTAAAAACTATCCCACCAGACAATAAAACAGGCCCACGAATAGCCAAAAACGCCCCCTTCACTGAGCTGTCAGACCAGCCCATCTGGCACTGTCTGATTGCCCTATAGGCCAGTCTGACCTTGCTGGGCGAATTTGTTTAATTTTATTTGCGGAAATTATGCGAAATGCTCAAAAAAATTGTGAAATTCTGGGCAAATACATCGATACGCCCAATTTGGATGCAGGGATGTAGTTTGCACTATTAAAATAGCGCACATCCGTACCTGTCGGAAACAACAGCTTTTCCATTTGGTTTACTGGCTTTGTCACAGTACTCCCGCGATAGGATATTTACCTGAACGAAATCTATTCTCAACTCCGTAATATGGCCAAATGGAATAATCTCGGCATTTCACGTAAAAATCGTTACGCAATGCTGAAAATTACAAAAGATTACACCTGTGCAGTTTACATTTTGCGTGGGCTTAAAATCAATATGCTTTCGCTGGCCACAAACAGGAGTGTTTCATCTACTGAGTGAAAAGATGCATTTCAGAATGCACCTCTCAGACCTGTAATCTCTTTATGAGCAATGGAATCTGTGACGCTGTTGCCAGTAATAATACTCGCCTTTTGGGCGAGGAGGGGATTGCAGGGAAGTTGGTTAAAGCAATTAAAGATACCCAGAGTTTAAGATCGAGTGTCCTTTTCATAGGCTGTGCATTAAGCGTGGAGTTTCCTTTTAAAGGCGCCGTGCCAGCCCGACAAGTATTTTGAAAGTATGCAAATGACATATAGGTCCTTTCCTCCAAGAATAATAGAGCCAATATATTGCATTTATAAAGCATTAAGAATGTGCTTAATGGCCGCTGCTCGGAGGAAATAACAAGGTAATTCCCCCGTGGGGTTTAGCGCGCGCCATTAACCCATTAACAGTTGACTATACTGGGGCACTGGGAGGCAAAGTGATTTTCTCAAAGTCGCTCGCGTTGTTAGTGTCAGAACTGTCCAAGACTAAAACTCCTGGGAACGAATTTTAAGAGGTTTTCTTTTATTTTTCGTCAAAGGCACAAAATTGGGAACAGACACTTAAGATTGCTCAGCCCTGTTGGCTGGTAAGTGAGTCCTGACCCCAAATTCCCCGCTCTTACGAATGAACCGGATTCCATTAGGAATTGATTTTTTTAGGGCCAGGAAACAGATAAAGATTATTCAAAACGTCCAACTAATGGAAGCAGTTGTACAGAATAATATGTTATGCAAGATCAACAAACCAACGAGAGTTGGCCGGAGTCAAACAGCGTGCTTAAGGAAGTAGTAAGAGAGACAATGCACATGGGAGTGGGGTCCGGGGCCTCTGCATGTTAATGCGAGGTGGAAGAGAAGAAACAGCACAAGAAAACAGTTGCGGGATTTAATACTCGATGGGGGTATTGCGGTGCAGAGCATCTGGGGCTTCAGCAGGCTTGAGCTGTGACTTAAGGAAGGTGGTAGATTACCTAATGGCATGCAACAATGGTGGCTGGTTTTGCTACTGAGGGAAAACGTTGTTAGTACTGTAACATAACATGTGTATTTGTAAAGCGCACGTTCACCCAGAGGTCTCTTGGCGCTGAATAACAGATGTTCATTGTTACCCAACTCAATGGTACTCATTTTGTCAACCTCAGATGGATGAAAGGCTGAGTGGTCCCGCCCGGGATTTGAACCTGTGACCATGAGGTCGAACACAGGCCCCTGCAATGGACACATTAGTCCACTGAGCCACCAGACCTGGCTGTAGCAAATCCTGATGTAACAAGCATTGACAAAACCATATTGGTCTCATCTTTGAGACCTATTGGCTTTGCCAATGGTTGTACAGCAGCTAGTTCTTTGTCCAGCTCTGTACTTTATCAACGGTAGCTAAACTTCCAATAGACATAATAAACATATTTGATTCGCCTTTTCTCTTATATAGTACTCCCTTTGACTCTTCTATTTTATTCCTGTCTTAAGTATTCTGCTGACAGCAATCTTCTCCTGCATTTTCCTATCTTTATGTTGGTTTTTTGGTCCTTCATTTCTCTCTAAATTGATAGCTGCTTTCTCCCAACATGATTGTTGGACCTGGCCTTTCGCTGCAGGGTGACCCACAAACGTTTTGCCTTCACCCCTCCAACTTTTGCTGAAATTGTTTTTGTTGGCCTTAGGACTCTGCACTTTACCACTGATAACCAGTGCTAAAGTGCTTGTGTTCTCGCCTTTAAATATGGTAAAATTAGCTTACACCTGATTGGCATATTTAATTTACTTATAGTCCCTTGTAGATTGGACCTATAACCATGGCCTGTAAATTAAATGCTACTAGTTGGCCTGCAGCACTGATTGTGCCGCCTACTTAATAGTCCCTTAAAACACGTCCCAGACTGGCCATTGCAGCCTGTCTGCAGTTTTAAACTGACAATTCGACTTGGCAATATAACTCCTTCCTAAGCCTTAAACATCCCTTTTCTTGTATATAAGTCACCCCTAAGGTAGGCCCTACGTAGCCCATAGGGCAGGGTGCACTGTAATTAAAAAGCTAGACATGCACTTTCAAGTTTTAGATGTCCTGGTAGTGAAACACTCTTAAATTCGTTTTTCACTACTATGAGGCCTACATCCGTCATAGGATATCAGTGGATTGCCTTATTACATTTAATAAGTGTTAATTTTTTATTGGGAACAGGTAAGCATTTCATCTTTGGTGTCTGAGAAATTGTAATTAAAATCCTCTTTAATGGTAAAGTAGGATCTTAGTTACAATTTGAAAATGCAGCTTTTAGAAAGTTGGCAGGTTCCTGTCCTCAACTATTTGGTGCCTGCAGCCTATCCTGGGTCACATGACTGGGTGTAGTTGGCAATTGGACTTTGTTTATTCCTCCCAGCAGCCACACAATAGAATGGAGAGGTGTGGCGCAGCGGCCAGGGCAGCTGACTTCGGAGCACAGGGTTCACGGTTCGATCCCTGGCTGCGGCAGCTCAGCACCATGTGACTCTGGGCAATAGCTCACTTAATTTCCACGACGGCCCCCAGCGCCTTGAGACCCGTAAGGGTGAGTAGTTCGCGCTTTACAAATACGGATTTAGATTTTTAGATTTTTTAGGGTTATATACAAACAAGGGCAGCCAGAGTTCGTGATGGCGCAAAATCACCCAAAGTTCCCAAAATTCCCAATGGGTCCCTTCCTTGGGGTGGGTATACTCCCTATTATGCCACCCTCCAGTGGGAGGAGGCATGTGCCTCTCACTAATTGGCTGAGTCCCCTCATCTTCAAGATGGAGGGGACTGAGATGTGTGCTTCATCTTGCCTCCCCCACCTGAGGGGTGGGGTTGGCAAAGGTGGGCACACCTCTCTTCCTAGCTTGGTTTTCCCGCCGACTCTCCTGCCCAAAGTGAGGGGCAGAACCAGTGGGAGCCAGTTGCTGGGGGCAGCAAAAGGCAGGGTCAGCTTCCAAAGGCAGCAGGCCTTATAAGCTTCCCATTCGTGGACCCAGCCCGTCCTGGGGGAGGAGGCATGACACCTCTGTCAAGGATGGGCTTTATCTCTGGACTCAGAGAGCGGAGGTTGCAATAGGTGCTGCAGCCCTTAGAGGCCTTCCCTGGTCACAGTGCCCTTGGTACCCATGGTACCTTTTACAAGGGGTTTACCTGTGGCCAGGGCTGAGCCAATTGTGGGTACAAAGATACAGCTTTGGGAAAGAACACAGGCCCTGGGAACCTTGTTGGCAGGGACCCAGGGCACATCAAGTCAGGTTGCATCAAATGTCAGGCAAAAAATGGGGGGGTAACCATGCAAAGGGGGCACTTTCCTACAAAATGCATTACCACATTTCTGTAGTCTGTAAATTATTAATGTTTTGCAACCGGAATTTGGTCGCACAACATTAATACATACCATTACGATTCGTTATTTGGAAGGACTCCCCTTCCAAATACCAAATCAGTATTTGGTTTCATACATACCAAAATGCTTTTTTGCAGTAGCAAATGGGCCGATTCTGCAAACCGACCCATATGCAATCTCAAAAAAGCTTGATACATCTGGCCCCTGGTGCCTACATTTGTTTTGGGGGATTACATATACAACTGGTTTGAGCCTTATGAGGTTGCCCTGGAGATGATTAGGGTCCCTGAAGCAGATTGGGATAGCAGCCTTTGGAGGAATATTCCCAGTGAAGGGAGAGATGCCCTGTTAGCCATAGGTAAGGAGACAGGATGAAGTATCATCTCATGAAGGAGGAGATAACCAAGAAGTATAGGCTGAAGTGTAGGGACATCCAGAAGCTGCCCCAACAGATCTGGGTGGATTGTGTGGATTGTGTGGATTATTTTTGCAAGGCATTGAATGGTTAGGTGTACGGCAGTGATGTGAGTGATACCAAGGGGCTGTCCAATTTGATTGCTAGAGAGCACATGTTTAGCCTTTGTTTTACAGATCTGTGCCAACAGCTTGTGGATTGTAAGCTCTCTGATCCCAGGGAGTTTGCTTAGGAGGAGGACCGCAGAGTCCACAAGAAGGTACCTGGGAGTGACCCCAAGAAGGGTGGTTCAAGTTCCCACCAGCAGAGTGAGTGGGAGGTCAAGCGAGACACAGACAAGTCCCAGAGCAAGGTGGGGGGAAAGGGTTCCCATGCCGCTTCTGAGAAGAAGAAGCGCGGTTCTGGTGGGCGGTGGCCTCCATTTCCAACCTGGCTGCTTTGATTGTTATGAGATAGTACACAAGCAGGGAGACTCTGTCTGTACTAAGCAACTGCTCACTGATGGGACCTCTACAGTGGTGGCCAATATAACCTTAGAGGTAAGTAGTCCCCAGAGTGCAGAAGGTAGATAATGCCCTGATCGCCCTTATTTGAGAAGTGAACCTCAGAGAATAGATCCCTGAGGGTGGGAGTCATTACTTTCACGAGGTATAGGTGAATGCGCTCCCTGTCACTGCTCTGAGGCCACTGGGGCTAGCCAGACCATAGTATTGGAAAGGCTGGATTTCCCAGAGCAGTACACTGTCCAGGGGTGGAGGGTAACTCAGGCCCAAGGGGAGGACATTTTCTACCCCATGGCCCTGGTATCCCTGGAATGTGGTGGGCAGGTGACCCAGAGGAGGGTCATAGTTAGTCCCCAGATGCTCATAGACTGCATTCTGGAGAATGAGTTGCCTCTGGTGTCAGGAGAGCTGGGAAGGACAGCCACCCAGGGCGCCCTGAAAGCTCAGATTTTGGGGGCACCACTCCCAAACAGAGGGTACAGAGGCCCAGATGGAGGAGCAGCGGGAGTAAGGACTCACCCTTGAACCCTGCTTAGCCTTGCGGTACAGACCCTGGGCAGAGGGGCTA
The DNA here is from genome assembly GCA_963921515.1 of Calotriton arnoldi. Lineage (NCBI taxonomy): Eukaryota > Metazoa > Chordata > Amphibia > Caudata > Salamandridae > Calotriton > Calotriton arnoldi. The sequence goes on from CAWUFW010023401.1 coordinate 36,213, forward strand.
GTCTCAGACTACCACCCATGGACTGGTGGGAAGAAGAGTGGAAGATGGGTGGCTAACACCTGGCGCTGGTGCCCGCCCCGACAAATCTCAGAGGTCAGATATCCCTGTATGGCCTGGGAACTGGCTCTTGACACTGACAGCTTTTGGTTTCCTTGGGTTGAGGATAGGATGCAAGGGGTGTAATGGGCCATATCATTTTGTTCACCATGGTGGTACTGTCTGCCTACTGGGATGCATCTGTGAGCAAGTTAAGAATAGGTACTGCACAGATAGGGTCCATGGGCGAAGAGAAGGGTTCCCCATGGGTCTGTTCAGTCGTTCAGGAGTGCAGACAGAGGGATCCAACTGAATTCAGAGGGACATCGAACAGGCAAGGGACTCTGCAGTAGAGGGCAATATGTGTGCTGAAGAAGCCTCGTGGTACCTTAGGACACTTCATTCCTCCCAGTCGTCAATCATCACTCAGACACAGGAGACATAAGAGAACAGATAAACATGAAAACAGAACTGCCACCAATATCAGGCAACAAAATTAACAACAAGATGACACTGTCCTTTCTTGTTAATCCTTCTTCCTTTCCTGTAGCAGGTCGGGCACGTGTGCCCTTCATAATTAATTGGACTATGTAGATAGATTAATTGAAACTAGAAATAAATAAAATAACTGTGGTTGTCTTTTTTATACAACAAAATAAAATATTCTTCTTCTATAAACGTAAGCATAAAGAATTTCTGTCCATGAAATAACCCAATTACAGCAAAAATGAACTGGTAAAAACACACCAGAGTCAGAATGCTACCATTGACTACCTTCATGGCTATGTCCTTCCAAACTCCATATTACCCGAATTCAGAGACTGGCCAACCTTCAAATGTTTTCCCAAAATGGGAAACCCAGTTCTTGGACGAGAAGAACTTGCCATTTACACGTTTTGGATGCTGCAGTACAGGACAGGCCCGTAGCCTATAGGTGCCAGTTCTTTCCTCTTCTTTTTTTTCAGCATCACGGATAGCCATGGAGAGCCTATTTGAAACATACATTTCTTAGTATTAATTTTAAAAGTTGCACTTACCTGGGGCTGTATTTTGTATATGGCGCACTTTCCCTATTTGTACCGTGGCACCTCTTTCAAAAGGTACGCAGAGTGCATACGGAGACAGTGCACCTTATTAGAAAGAATGCTCTACCCCAGGACAGCTGTGAACTTGCTGCCCTTGGAGCAGTGCATTCAAGTGAAGCACGTGTGGCTGCTTTAAATCTGTTCCGTGTTACATAGTGCAGACGCCTTGCACCTGCAATTTGAAGAGGGGAAAGAGATCCCCTTGCAGGCTGGTGCAGTGAGTGACTGCACTGACCTGAGGGGGTATGTCTGGGGGGGGTCTATAGGACCCCTTTTCTCCCCTCCAGAGGGCTGCCTTTAGGAGGCGCACTGAAAGTGAGCCACTATTTTGTGGCGCAGTTTCAGTGCGCCTCCTAAGGGCATTTTTGCCTCTGTGCCCGCATCCATAACATGGCATGGGCGCAGAGGCAAAATTATTCCCTCGTTTGCATGGGGCCACGCCCCCATGCAAATGAGGGATCGCACTCTCATGATAGCACTGGTGCTACATGTGCACCGAGCTATCAGCATTACAGGAGGGGACGCCCAAGCATCTGCAGCCCATTCTGTAATACCATTGTGCCGCGGGGACGCACAAAGCTGGCACACATGCCTGTTCCGGATCCAGCAAACAATGCATTATATGGACCCTAGTCATCAGACGTAATTTTGTAATTCAAGCAGCAGCAAGTCATCTATTAAGTATGCAATAGGTATTTTGTTTGCTGTGGAAGATGTTGATGGGTTTAATGTGATTCAATTGTGAACCAGTGAGAGGCATATTTCAGTCTTCCTTCCGCTACAACTTTGATTCATATCATTGCGACTCACAATTAGAAGAGTATGCTGCTGTCACACCACTTCCTCGGAACAGATCACAAAACACATTTTGTGAGTGGAAAGGCTTATCTGACTTGAAAAATGGATTCGGTAAGTACAAAAAATCATTGAGCAATTGTAATTTCTGTGATTCTGCAAGTAGCAGGGTTTGCAATCACCAAATGGATTTGTGAATCTGGGCCTGACTCCTTCACTATATATGCACACAAAACACAAGAGTTTCCCCCCCCAAAAAAATATTATTCTGAATTATTTTTTAAATGTGTGCTTATTTGTTGAGTCTATATCCAGTGAAGTCCACATTTGCACTGCGGTACTGAACATGTGTTTAAATAATGCAGATAGGCCTAAGATGCAGCTCCCTGTAAGTCTCTCATCTTGCTTAAATAAGCATCTCTTGCTATTTCAAAATATCTCAAGTAAAGCTCTGTCTTATTGGATTATTACTATCTAATATTATCTTTAAGGTTAGTCCAAGCTGTGTCCAGACTGGATAAAAGAAGAGCAAACATTATATCTGCAGATGTGCATTTTGTAAGTTTTACTGGCAATGGAGCTTTTTCTTTTTCTTTTTTTACTTCTGGTAATTGCTCTGAAAGAACAAAGCTCTTTGTTTAAGGGGAGCTCGGGGAGCTCATAATTGCCATAAGCAACAAGACCGTTTCCAAGTATTTTCTCAATGGTTCCTCTTTCTGCATTAAATATTAAATGTGTAATGTTGAGCCAAAACGTAGAGATTCCCCCAGGAGGGTGGGTGATAGACATAGAGTGGAAACCTGTCAGTTGTGCCTTCGGTGTGCTTTTACTGTAAAACCACATCTTATAATCACAATTGAAAGGCAATTTGTATCAGAAGTTGTTCTGAGACCTCCCACTAGACAGAGGCAGACCTAAATGCCACTGACTCCCAAAGTGGGTAGGCCATGTGAACATTTTTAGCATCTTTACCATCCCTTAGCTTGGAACAGTGCATGACTTGCGTAGTACAAAGTACTGCCACGCAAGAGCTACCACACACCACCTTACAACATCACACAATAAGAAAGAACTCAGAGCATACACCCAGGAAAGCCAGAATATGAAATTAAATGGCTTACCACACATATATATTTAATTTAGCACCCATACCAACCGAGGAAATATGCAAACAATTTGGCATAGCCATCTGGTCGCTTTCACCAAAAACCTACAATTCTGTAGAGCTGACATATGCGCTCTCCTGAGCACACTCCTCCCCATATCCGAGTTAGTCCCCGGCCTGCAATGCAATGGTTTGGGAGGTCAAACTCTGACACAATCAAAGGTGCTATCATGCCATTCTAATGACAGACTGTGTGCTTTGCATGTGGTACATTAAAATATCAACAACAGTTCTGTTTTTTGCTTGATACATTTGTCAATATAACAATGAGACTAAATGCAAATGTAATCCTGATTTGAAACGATAAAACAAATCACTGAAGTTTGCAAATTCCTCACGTTTTCAAATTCAGAGTCCATTATCATGTACAGTATTCTCAGAGCGCATTCCAGAGTGTGAGCAGTGCCAACGCAACAAAAAAACAGAACAGCTCTGAGGGACTTGTAATGAAACATTTGTCACCCAAACTGCTGCAGAGCTCCAACAGATGGAAACAGCCAAGAAGGCTGGTCCAATTTACATCCCACCAGAACTACATCAGGCCAATATGTGCCTTTCACACAGAATGAAGGAGGCCGCCATTAACAATTCACGGTCTCCACTGCGAACACATGAAGATGGAACACAGCGGCAGTATTTTATCACCTTTAACACACATGCAAAGGCCACTCTGCAGGATATTGACACACTGAGGCCTGCCAAGGAAGAAATGTGGCGTGAGAACATTGATCATTCTTTATATGAGATAGCCTTAAGGAACCCAATAATATCTGAATGAATGTGATGATATGGCGCAGTACTGAGAAATAAAAAGTTAAGAACAAAATAGCAGATGAATAGTCTGTAGATGTACATGCATGCACAAGCTTAGACCACCAAGTTCATGAAGGACTTCTGAAAGGATAGCCCTACTAGGCGGGATGGTCAAGGAGGCTTGAGCCCTGAATATGTGAAGGGTCATCTTGACCCCCCCCCCCCCACAATTATTGATTTCTTTATTCAGAAAACATTCAAACTAGGGGAAGGCATAACTGGTGTAATTCTCTCTAGTGTAATTACTTGTAATTACCGCAAAATTATTCCTAATTATATGTAATTGAGTGCGAAGCGTAATCCAGCATTTAGCGCTATTTTTCATAGCGCAAAATGCACCTTTGCATCCAATATGGGGTAGCGGATGCATTATGCACTAAACAAATAGCTCTAAATGGTACAGGACACGAGCAGCAGTAGCCGGCAGCCACTAACTCTCTCTTAGTTCGTTGTTCCTGTGCTCCTGTGGTAGGATTTGTGCCCTAAATTACTCTTAATTACTCAAGCTGGAGTAATTGCATAGTTTCAGTAATTTTGCATCACAAGAGTAATGCCTAATTACTGAAATAACTCTGGCATAGTTTAATTTTCAGACAGGTCTAATAAAAACAGAAAACTGATGAATAAATGCATTAGCAGCTTACGTTAAGTATTGCTCACGCTAAGTGCAGTAGTATAGAAATCTTCTTGTAACCTTTGGTAATGCCTTACCTGGTAGAGACGCTATCTAGCTGCAGGTTCCTCACTTTAGATTATTCCCCAGGCATCAGACTGGATCTGGAAATTTTCAAGCACTACCTCTGTGTGCTGGTAGGTGGAGTAGTTCAGCTCCACATCAGCAGCACCGGCGTCGTCCATGCCGAAAGTAACATGTGCAGTGCCTACATAGGCGCTACCCCAGCACGCTGACATCAGGTTTTGTTTTGTGACATTTCCACACCAGAAGCACAGAGCCACTGCAGAATGCTGATGGAGCAGTCTGCAGAGACTAAGAACCTGCAAGGGTACTTAGTGTCTTATGTGGTGAAATCAGTGCACAAAGCGGGGAGGATGTGAGGGTCGGTAAAGGATCTGCGGCTAGATAGAGTCTCTACCAGATAAGGTGTTACTGAAGGTAATTAACTTGTTCATCTGATAGACTTCTAGCCACAGATTTCTTACCTTAGAATTGATACCCATGCAATAGCTCTCCGGAGGTAAGCCTGCCAACAGATTTAGACCAGGAAGTCCTAGAGGACTGAACAGGCAAAGCTTCCGTCACGATGGACTTGACTATCCAGGCAGTAGTGCTTGGTAAACGTGTGCAGAGATGCCCATGTCGCAGCCTGACAGATGTCCAGAACAGGAGCTAACGCAGTGGTAGTAGCCTTGGCTCTGGTGGAATGAGCATGCAAGCCCTCAGGGGGTTGCTTCTTGCCCAGTGCATAGCAGATTTTAATACAGAGTGCAATCCACCTTGAGATGGTCCTTTTCCGCACAGGTTTTCCTTTCCTTGCTCTGGTGAACCTAATGATGACTTGATCGTCCACCCAGTGATCATTAGAATGATCAATGTAGAATGATAAGGTTCTTTTTAGGTCCATGCGATGGAGTCTCTCCTCCTCTTTGGAAGGGTGAGGTGGAGCAAAGAAGGTCGGCAGTGTGATGCTCTGGTCGACATGGAAGGGTGTCACCACTTTTGGTAGGAAAGAGGCACGTGTTCTCAGAACAAGCTTGTCTGGAAAGAATGTAGTGTATGCAGGGCGCACAGAGAGTGCCTGCATTTCGCTAACCCTCCTAGCCAATCTAATGTCCACTAGAAAAGCAGTTTTAATGGTCAGAAGACATAAAGGCCAGTTGTGTGTAGGCTCGAAGGGAGATCACATCAAGAATGTAAAGACTAGGTTCAAGTCCCATTGGGGGATGATAAAGGGATTTGGAGGGAACATATGTTTGGAACACGAGTTACAACAGGTGATATAAACAGGGATGGCTGGTCCAGCAGCTGCATGAACACTGATATGGCCGAAAGACACCCTTTAACTGTGCCCAAAGCAAAGCATTGCCAGGCTAACGAGAAGAAAGAACAAAGAACGACACCTCAGACAAAAGTGCAGAAAGGTGATCAACATTTTTGGTAGCACACCAAGCCACAACTTGTAAGAATGACATCACAGACTTCTGCTGGGAGGTAAAAAACTGTTAATTGCCACTGCTCAATCTCCATGCATAAAGACATTGGGGTGCAGGGTCCTGCCCAGTTGCTGTGACAGAATATCTTCCTGAAGGGGCAACCTGATTGGTCAACCAATGCTCATTCTCAGGAGTTTAAGATACCATACTCTCCATGTCCAATCCGTAGTGACAAGAATGACTTGAGCCCAGTCATTCCTGATCTTCTTGAGAACTTTGGGCAGGAAAGGTATCAGCAGAAATGTCATACAGATGGCCTGAGCTCCACTTCAGGGGAAAAGCATCTCCAAGCAAGCGTTGCTTTGGAAATTCAAGCGCACAGAAATGCTGACATTGCGCATTCTCTGCAGTGGTGAACAGATCTAACTAAGGTTCTCCCCAATCTCTGAAGAAACCTTGCACCACCTGTGGATGGAGACGCCATTCATGATCCACTAGGCATCGACTGGTGAATTTGTCCAATCTGGCGGTCAGAGAGGCCGCCAAATGTTGAGCAACCAGTAATATGTCCTGATGTTCCATCTATGTCCAGAGACGCAGGGGCTCTTGACAAAGAGTCTACAGCCCCACTCTGCCCTGTTTGTTGCAATACCACATGGCGGTGGTGTGGTCTTTGAACAGCTGAACCAGCCTTCCCTTGATGGATGGAAGAAAGGCTATCAATGCCTGGCGAATCACTCTCAACTCCAGCAGGTTGATGTGTAGCAAGTTATTGTTTGGGGGTGACCAGAAGGAGCGTGGTGATTCCCCCATTTTTGCAGCTACATACAGAAGGGATGGAGTTCCTAATGTTTCTTCGGTCTACAACTTGGCAGACAAAAGCAACAAAAGCTCATAAATAATGCTAAAGAAAGATGGGTTGATAAAGTAGGGAAAGAAGGATGGAAGATTAAAAGGATGTATGGGTGAAAGGGTGGATGGATGAAAGGATGCATGGATGGGTGAAAGGATACATGTGTGTGTGAAAGGATGCATGGGTGGGTAGAAGGGTGTAATGATGCTTGGGTGGGTGAAAGCATGGGGGAAAGGTTGGATGGGCTAAAGGATGCCTGGGAGGCTGAAAATAGGGGTTAAAATGTGGATTTGTGAAAGGATGTGTGGGTGGGTGCAAGGATGGGTAAAAGGATGCATGAATGAGTGAAAGGATGTGTGTTTGAGTGGAAGGATGCGTGGGTGCTTAAAAGGATGGATGAAAGAGTGAATGTATAGGTGTATAGGTGGGTGGATAGTTTAAAGGGTGCATTGGTGGGTGAAAGGATGGTGGAAGGATGCATGGGAGAAAGGATGTGTGAGTGGGTGAAAGGTTGCATGTGTGGATGATTGGATGAAAGGATCGATGGGTGAAAGAATGGATGGATGGATGGACGGAATAGTGAAAGACTGAATGATGGATGAAAGGATCAATGGATGACAGAATGTAACGCTGAAATGGTGTGTATCAAAGAGTGGATGGGAGGGTGAAAGTATTAATGGATATGTGCTTGGCCGAACGAAACAAGGAAGCTCTTCTGGGCAGGGTCGAGCTCACCTGCTTCACTTGTTTGGTGCCATCAGAGCTTTGGGTCAAAGTGGAGGGTATTTTAATTTTCTGGCTACTCGCTTGGTGACCACAGTAAGGAAAGCATGTGCTGGTGTGCCTTACTTTGCTACCCAGGTATATACCCTTTCAAACAACCTTCCTAACTAGTTCCATAAAATAATACTTCTCTATTTATGAATCAACGGAAGACCTTGTTATTTTAATCTCTTATTTGTATCACCCTGTGAAGCACTATAGAAATATGTTGTTAATGATGATGATTAATTGCTATCTAAGGCTCATAATATGGTAAGTTCCCTGTTGAATGAACTGTTTTTACTCTGAGGTACTGACACAATTCCCAGACATGAGTCTTTGATTTTTGCTTTAGGATAAGTTAGATAATACTGGTACTACTCAGTTCTGTATCAGAATATCGAGGTAAGAATTATTGACCTCCAAGTATATGGGCTGCAGAATATCATCAACCACATATCGTAGAGGTAAGTAAGTATAAGCAGGTAGTAGGTAAGTGCAGATGCACTCGTCTTAATTCCACATATACATATATTTAGCATCATGCAAATCACTTGATATTCCTTCAACTTTATCCATAAAACATTTTATCCTTTACTCACAACTATAATTAATGTCTCCCTGTAAAATTGAATCTTCCCTTCTATTCTTTCTAATTTATTCTTGAAGAATATATGAAATTGAACCAGCTTTTTTACGGCTATCAACCAAGATCCAGGCCCTTGAGATGCACAGAATCTGTCCTAGCAATCCTTAGAGGAAAGCTCCTCCTAGTGCTTGGTGACGACAAGAGAGCAGCAAATACTTTAAAATTCTAGCCCACCCACACTGCAGTGGAAAACGATATGCCACTTTAAGGATGAAAGTGTAGACAAGAATGGCTAGAATTACCCTGAGGTGGATCTAAACTTTTTTTATACAAACATGGATCAGATCAGCGAAGTCATCTTTACATAAGTAGTCATGTAGCATATTACAGAGGGCATCCCTATCTTCCCTACTGTTAATCATCTTTGTGCAATACCTGGTGCAAATCCTTGTACTGTGAAAGGTAAACTTTCGAAAGGATGGTGGCAGTATACACATAAATGTCACTCTGCAAAACAGGTCAGAAAAAGACCAACTTCATCATATGCCTAGACTACATTTTTCTTTAAATGAATGGAGACAAGATATACATTCTGTTTCTGTGATAAGGACATTTTGATTCGTTTAATTTGATCTGACCGCCAAACCTGGGGTGGCCTCCATTTATCTCATAGAAAGTGATAAATAACTGAGTCATCTTATCAAGCCAGAGTGGTGATTCACCCTCCAAGTCAACACAGTGATCAAGAATGGCAATCTTCATCTTTTGTTGCTCAGTAAATTCCCCCCAATACTCCAGACTGACCTCCAGTTGAAGTGGATCAAAGCCCTGCTCGTAAAACACCTATACTGATCTGATACCTTCAAGAGTTGGCTCACCAATAAATCCCAACCAAGAACTTTGCAATTCGCAACTCCACGTTTGATAAAGATAGATCAGTGGGTAGGGCCCCAAAGCTACGCGACAATTTGACCAAACAACTGAGGGCAGAACTGAACAAAATGGGCTTCAATATATGCTGGAAAACTGAACTTTTCGAATTTGCCTTTGAAAGGGCCGGGCCCATAAGATCTAGACCTGTTCTAGAGTCACAATCCGATAGTTCTTTTTTCAAGTATGAAAGTGTAAAGGGGAGAAAAGTCATTAAGTGATCAATCAACTAGTCAATAATCCTCTTGGACACCTAGTAACGACGGACAACTACGTAAGGTTAGTTTGTTTATTACAAAGCCAAAAATAACTGAACATAAAGGCACCTCAATACGAGGGTGTAGAAATGCATCAGTATTAGCATGAAGCCAAATCTGAATATCCAGTTAAGACGGTATAGCATAAGTAATACAATTAGTTCAAGAAGCAGAATGCAGAGGATCAGAAAGCATGAGTCCAAGTTTGCCTGCATTGAGGGTTGATGAGTAAAAAGCATTAATCTATCCCTACACTAACGCTGAGGTGACATCCCTACTTAAGAATCTTCAGGAAGGAGGATAAAAGGTGTCAGCATGTCGAGCCTTCCTAAGAAGCCTCTCCACAATCAATGGGCCATGTAGCATAAAGCTACCAAGACAGAGCTTGCTCTCAGATGCTCTCTCTCCAAAGGCAAAAGAAGAAGTGGGTACTTTCCTTACTCCAACAACACATTATTCATAGGCAACATTCCCAGAATCCATTGCGAGTCACATCCTGGGCACGATTCTGAAGGTGTTTTTCCATGGGACAACGGTGTTCTTTCCTGATACATTTTGTCCTTGGTTCCCAGGCCTTCTCCTATGTGAAGCACAACGACCTTCCTTTATCGACTCAAGCCACTCAATTGTAACTTCTTCTCTCCTTGCCAGACTAGTAAAACCAAGACATTATTCTAGCTAACAACAGCGCTTCTTTCACCTGCAACACAAAACGTCAGAAAGAACAAATTCCACAGCACACATGAAATTCAAACTGTTAATTCTAAAGTGAGAGTTTCCAGGGAACTGCATTTCAGGCCTACAAAATTCAGCTAACAGAAGAAAGCATCATATGAGCTTTACGAATTTGCATGAAAATAAGGCACATTTACCTACATGTAAAACGACACAATTAATAACCACATTTAGTACATGAATAATTGTCAGTTGCACAACTCGAGTTCTTCACGTTAATGCTTCCGCTAATTACATTCACTTTGTACGTTGATTTTCCATGTTACTTTTCAATGGCCTAAATAAATCGTGTTTCAGGTTAATACATTTCAAATTGTAACACTTCAAGTTAATACAATAAAGGATTATATGCGGCTGTGCTCTACACGTGTGATAATGCACCCCAACAAATAAAATGGGATTTCCGCTGTATCTATCAGTTCCCAAGTCATCCCAAAACACTCTAAAATCCCTATAGAGTAGACCGATCTAAACAGATGTCGTATCTAACCTCCTCTGTCTGAGCTCCTCCAACTGCATCAAAGTCTCTTAATGACTGTCCCGCAGTCTTTCCACATTTCTCTCTCTTTCCCTTAAGGATTGCGCCACTTGCCTCACCTTGTGCCATTTGTATGCTCTTATAATACCAATGAAGATGATTACACAAATTACAACAAATGTGATTGGCTTCAGAATGTATCAAAGAATTCCCTTTCCTAGGTTTGCAAACCAACTTCCAACTGCACCAAATCCCTTCCCAATCTTATCCCAAACTCCTGCAGCTGCCAAATCCTGTATCTCATGATGTATCTCAGTGATATTAAATATATATCCCCTCAGATCTTTACTTCTATCAGGGATATAAGTACAACACTGTGAGACCTTCAGTATCCAACAGACTCCGCCTTCCTTTGCCAGTAATACGTCTAATGCAAGATGGTTTGCACCATCCCCATCTATGAGTAGCAATGACTGAGCAGTGTTAACCAACAACTTATCCACAATAGTAGACAACTTCCTGATCTTGATGTCATTCAGCACTACTCCTAAACTAGGTATCATCGCTCCAAATATGTCTCCCATGACTTCACCAGCACTCAGTCCACGTTTTTCTCTATGGTTCGATTTTCCTTCCAAACCTTCCATATCTTCCACATCATATATCTTTGGAAACACAACTGCCAAATAACAGGTACCATACTAATTGTTCGGAACCCGAAGATATCCATTCCTCCCACACACAAAATATACTTCTGGCAACGTTTGTTCTGAATCTTGCAGAAACATCATCCAAGGACCATTGACTAGAAAGATATGGTCACACACACTCTGTCCCACAAACGCAGTGTCATGACGATTCTGAACTTGACATATGCAAAGCTTGCTTTGTTGTTCCCACTCTAAAGCTATAGGACCACAGCTTCCATTAGCCTTGTGAGCTAACTCCTCTTTGGTCCATTGAAAATTTCTGTCCTGATTGTTAAACTTAACAACTAATCCCCTATGTCTGTCTTCTACTTGAGCTACAAATTTCTTTTCTATGTCTGTTAATATACAGGTTAGGTTATGTCTATGCGCGTAAGCAGTGTCTAATGTTACTGTGGGTGCGAAATATTTTCCCATTCTCTCTTCCTGCTTATAATAATTGTATTTGCTCAAATGTTTATAAACAGGTATTTCTGAGAGTACCACATCATAATTTGAGAAGTAATACTCATAATGACCTTTTCCATAAAACATGCTAAGGAACAAACTACAACTAATGCCATACGACAAAGGTAAGTGATGATGTCTAATTCCCTCCTCGACCGAAGCAGACAATTGCATGCACACATAACAATCTCTCACTTCCATAGTGATGACATATTCATAAAGCAACTTAGCATAAGCATTCAGCGTGTAATCACTTTTAGACAAATCTACATGATGAAAGTGACTAGTTTGCTCTATTAAGCCATTTTCAGATCCTCATGTACCCTCCTTTGAGGCAGAAGTGGTAGGTGTGGATGTCCCATGTACCCCCACTCCATGTTACTTAATCTTGTGTGTGCTTAAAATGGACTCAGAAATGTCTACAGCTATTACTATAATTACTCCTACAATGAGTGTACCTATAATAAATTTGTGCCTACGATTTGAATTTCCATACTCCATTTTCAAAGTGGCTCGGATTACAGCTTGTAAGAGGATCAACTCACAGAGTCTCTTTTCTCCACCTCTTATTCACATGCAACAAACGTTCTCGGGCAACTTTGTTTGGATCTTGGAAAATTCTTTTAGCAGTCCTTTGCACAATATTTACACAGCTTTGGAAGACTTCCCTGCCCTCTTTCTTCTTCTAAGTGAAAGTCCCTATTTTATTCTTCTTCCACTCCGGCCTAGGTTATCTTCTTTCAAGCAACTTATTTACAGTTTAAGGGTTCAATTTACATCCCTTATGAGATCAGAGCCAATCTCCTCAATGGCTCATTGTAACAGTTCAGCTCTCAATGCTGCAATCTCTTGAAAGACTGTGGAGCTTCGAAACTTGGGAATTCGATGTTTTCCAGAATCAGACTCCATAAACCACTCAACCTTGGTGGAAAAGGCACAGTCAATGACAGAAGTGCATTAGCCTTGATTCCAGGAACTCTCAACAAGATCTCGACAATCAGTATTGAAATCTCGGACCTCGCTCTCCCTGGCATTTATAACCAGATAAGTCCACTCAGGAGAGGGATATCTCTGACACGGCACTCTTGCCCTCCTGGACCGCCTGGCACTTCCTATGGCTTGCTCAGCGTCACTCAGATCAGATTCCGAAGATTCACTTATCGGTGCAAGTCCTCTTTCAGATGCAAGTCTCAGGTTTTTTCTCCTCTGCAGCATCTTTTTTCCTTGACTGCACACAACCGTTTTCCACACCAGTCTCTTCTGCTGAGTTAGACTCTATGCCACTCGCAACGTTACCGTCTCCCTCAGAGTCTATACCAGGGTCTTGTGTAGCTTGACTCCCCTCAGCCTGATCTGGTGGGTATCCAGCCTCTTCAGGAACCTCCACAGCTTGGCTTGCCCTCTCCAGTGACCCCTCGGTCACAGCTGGAACTACTTCTGGGAGAGGAGCTGTTTCATCGGAAGGACCTGTGACTTGTCGGGTATGGGAAGCATGACCCAGTTCGGTACTCCTACACATTACACAACAGTATTTGTCACCAATATCACTTGATATGGCCCATACCAGCGAGAGCCTAGACAGTTTTTCCTCACGTGCTTTCTGATGAGCACCCAATCACCTGGGCTCCGTTCATGGCAGAAGTCTTTCGAAGTCTGTGCAGTTGCAGCTTCAACCTGATGAGACACAGAACAAACCACATAAGCCAATCCTTCACAGTGGTCAAGGACCAAGTCATCTGTGATATTTATCAACACAGTGGCAGGCACAGCAGGCAACCGCATGGCTCTTCCCATCAATATCTCATGGGGTGATAACCCAGTTCTCCTGTCAGTAATGCTGCGCAAACTCATTAAAACCAGAGGCAATGCATTAGGCCATTTCAAATACATCAAAGCACACATTTTAGCTAGTCTTGCCTTCAAGGTGCCACTGATCTGCTCCACCATGCCAGATGCCTCTGGCCTGTAACTACAATGCAGTCTTTGATCCACACTCAAGGCGGTGCAGAACAATTTCATGATTTCTTTGTGAAAGTGTGTTCCTCTATCCGACTTCAATGTAGTTGGATATTCGAGTCTAGGAATGAGTTCCCTTAAGAAAAACTTCAAGCTACTCACCCACGCATACAAATCCCTCCACTACATCGGACCCAAATACCTCAACGAAATAGTCTCCTTCCACGTACCCAAAAGGAACCTCCGCTCCGCTGACCTCGCCCTGGCCGAGACCTCACACATCTGCAGAACCAGAGCAGGCGGAAGAGCCTTCTCCTACATCGCAGCCAAGACCTGGAACGAGCTCCCAGTCAACATCAGATGCTCCCCCACTCTGCACACCTTCAGGAAGAGCCTCAAGACCTGGCCTTTCGACTGATCCGGAGCTGCACCCCCCTCCCCCCCAGCGCCTTGAGACCCTCACGGGTGAGTAGCGCGCTTTATAAACCCCTGATTGATTGATTGATTGATTGATTGATAAGAATAACTTTGGTACTGTGAGACTATTACACCTTCTAGTTGGATAAATCTCCACCCATTGAGAAAAGATGCACACAACAACCAAGATGTATCTCAACCCATTACACACAGGCATCTCAACAAAATCCATTTGGATCCGATTGAAGGTACCCCCTGATCTGCCAATATGGCTCAAGGCAACAACAGTCTTTTTCACAGCATTCGTCTGTTTGCACGTGACACACACTGCTTCTGCAATCACGCAAAACCTCGGATGTAACCAAGTCTGCCTGAACAATCTCACCATTGCATCCCTTCCTATGTTAGCTGCTTTATGAATTTGTCTTGCCATTGGGTGTAACAGACAATCAAGTAACACTGCCTTACCATCAGCTGACGCCCATATGTCATTTTCTCCCTTCTCACACCCTGCTCTGATCCAACCCGCTTGTACCTTGTCTGTGGCTTCCTTTGCAAATGCCTAACTTCATCCCATGTGTCTGCAACAGCTAGCATCATGCTGAGTTTGGTCTTCTCTGTACTCTCGCCAATATATTCCCCATTGAAAACGCATGCATATGTAGCACAAAAACGAGCAACTTCGTCTGCATATCTATTCCCTGTGGTAACAAAGTCATCTCTTCTTCCATGGGCAGCGTACTTAACAGCAGCCACTTCTCTTGATAATTGCAATGCTTCCAGCAGTTGTCTCACATACTCTCCGTTCCTGATTGGAGAACCTGATGATGTTACGAACCCTCTCTGCGACCACAGCTGTGTGAAGTCATCAATCAATCAATCAATCAGGGGAATTGTAAGCGCACTACTCACCCATGAGGGTCTCAAGATGCTGGGGGAGGAGTCAGCAGTTCTGTTCATTGAAGAGCCAGGTCTTGAGTGCTTTCCTGAAGGTGTTCAGGGAGGGGGCGCATCTGATGTTGATCGGGAGCTCGTTCCAGGCCTTGTCCGCGATGTAGGAAAAGGCTCTTCCCCCTGTTCTGGTTCTGCGGATGCGCGGGGTTTCGGCAAGGGCGAAGTTGGTGGATCGGAGGTTTCTTTTGGGATGTGGAAGGTGATTCGCTCGTTGAGGTATTGGGGTCCGGTGTTGTAAAGGCATTTCTAGGCGTGAGTGAGTATCTTGAAAGTGACTCTCTTCTCGACGGGGAGCCAGTGGAAGTTCCGTAGGTGCTGGCTGATATGCTCATGTTGAGGGATGCCGAGGACGAGTCTGGCTGCTGTGTTCTGCATCGTCTGGAGCTTGCGGAGTAGAGACTTGTTGATGCCTGCGTAGATGGTGTTTCCGTAGTCTAGTCTGCTGGTTTTGAGTGCGTGGGTGACTGTCTTCCTTGACTCGGGGGGGATCCATGTGAAGGTCTTACGTAGGATGCGGAGGGTGTTGAAGCAGCTGGAAGCGACGGTGTTGACCTGTCGGTTCATGGAGAGGGAGGAGTCGAGTATGATGCCGAGGTTTCTGGCGTGGTCCGTGGGGGTCCGAGGGCGGTGGGCCACCGGGTGTTGTCCCATGCTGACAGGGTGGTTCCGAGGACGAGGACTTCTGTCTTTTCCGAGTTAAGCTTCAGGTAGCTGTTGCTCATCCAGGATGCAATGTCCTGCATTACTTCCTGGAAGTTGAGTCTGGTGGTGGTGGGGGTCCTTGGTGAGGGAGAGGAGGAGCTGGGTGTCGTCGGAGTAGGATACTATGGTGAGGCTGTGCTGTCTGACGATGGAGGCGAGGGGGGCCAAGTAGATGTTGAAGAGGGTTGGGCTGAGCGATGATCTCTGAGGTACTCTGCAGTTGATTTCCGTGGGTTCGGAGAGGAAGGGCAGCAGTCTGATTCTTTGGCTTCTGCCGGTGTGGAACGAGCAGATCCAGTCGAGGGCGGTTCCTTGTATACCGGGGTCGTGTAGTCTGGCAGCGAGTGTGCCATGGGAGACGGTGTTGAATGCTGCGGACAGGCCGAGTAGGATCAGGGCTGTGGTGTGGCCTTGGTCGAGGAGTGTGTTGATGTCGTCTGTGGCGGCGGGTAGGGCGGTCTCGGTGCTGTGGTTGCTGCAGAATCCAGATTTAGATGGGTCGAGGATGGAATTGTCTTCGATGAACCTTGTTAGCTGCGCGTTGACGGTCTTCTCAGCGACCTTTGCCATGAAAGGGCGGGGAGAGATGGTAGTTCTTGAGGTCCATGGGGTCTGCTGAGGGCTTCTGAAGCAGGGGTCTGATTTCTGCACGTTTCCAGTCATCGGGTTAGGTGCCGGTATTGAAGGTGGCGTTGATGGTGCGTTGTAATTCTAGTGCGATGGCGTTGGCGGCTCTGTGGTAGATGTGCAGTGGGCAAGGGTCTGTGGGGGCCCCCGAGTGGATGCTTTTCATGGTCGAGGCAGTCTCTTCGGTCGTGACCGGAGTCCAGGAGGAGATGGTGGGCTGGCTGGCGTTGCCAGAGGGCGAGGTGGTTGTGGAGTCAGGAGTTTGGTCATTGAAGTTGTCGTAGAGGCTCTTGATTTTCAGGTGGAAGTAGGATCTGGGCTTGTCGCAGAGGTCCTGGGATGGGGTGATGTCCGTGGTTTCGCTGGGGAACTTGGTGAATTCCTGGATGATGCTGAAAAGTTCCTTGGTGTTGCTGGAGTTGGCGAGGTTTTTGTTGTGGATGAATGTTCTTTTAGTGGTTCTGATGCGTTGGTGGTATTCTGTCATGGCGTTCTTGTAGGTGGTGTGGTTTTCAGGCATCTTGCTGTTTCTCCAGTTCTTCTCGAGGCATCCGCAGGTGCATCTGGCTTCTTGGAGGTCGGTGGTGAACCAGGTGGCTTTCCTGGGGCATTGTCTGCTGGGGTTGGGTAGCGGGGTGAGCTTGTCTGCGCAGTTGGAGATCCATGTATGAAATTCCCTGGCTGCGAGGTTGGCGTCGGTTACAGCGGTGGGGGTGTCGTGGTTGAGGGTGGAGTTGAGCTGTTCCTCGGTGACTCTGCTCCAGTTCCTTCGCGGAGGGCGCAGAGCAGTTTTGGGTGGCTTGGGTTTGTCGACGAGGAAGTGTACGCAATGGTGGTCAGTCCATGGGGGTTGCGTGGTGTTGCTGAAGTGGATGCTGTTTCCTCTTGCGAAGATGGGGTCGAGGCTGTGTCCTGCCTTGTGGGTAGGCATGGTGATGAGTTGTTTCAGTCCGATTTTGGTGAGGTTGTCCAGGAGGGTGGCAGAGTTGGAGTTGCTGGGGTTGTCGAGGTGGAAGTTCAGGTCTCCAATGAGTATGTAGTCCATGGAGGCGATGGCGTGGGGTGCGATGAGGTCGGTGATGGTGTCGGCAAAAAAGGCACGGGGGCTGGGGGGGTCTGTAGGCGAGGGTGCTGCGGGGTGTGACGTTGGGGTTGGTCTGGACCTAGAAGTGCAGGTGTACGGCGGTGGGGAAGACGTCGCTCGAGGTGGAGAGGCAGAGGGAGTTTATGTGTGCGATGGCAAGTCCTCCTCCCGGGTGGTTGGGGCGGTCCTTCCTCTGGATCTTGTATCCGTTCAGGATGGCGATGTCGTGGGCGGAGGAGGCGTTGGTCCAAGTTTCTGTAAAGAAGGCGACATCTGGTGAGAGGGTGTCAAGGAGGTTCCAGATCTCTACGGTGTGTTTGTGCATGGAGCGAACATTGAGGAGGATGTACCTCAGGGCTTCAGCAGTCTTGACGGCGGGGTGGTGGTGAAGGTCTGGCGGCAGTGGTGGCAGGAGAACCGGCCGGGGGTTGTGTTCGGCGTGGTTGTTTCTTCTGGGGTTGAGTGCGAGGAGGGCAGCTGAGTCATTGTGGTGGATGGTCGGGGATCCAGGGTCCCTGGCGCTGGTCGTGGTCCAGTCGTGGACGGGCGCAGACGGGCTTGCCTTTGGCACGCCTTTAGCGCGCCGGCTGCGCGCGTCCGCTGCGCGACCTCGCAGTGGCTCCCATTAAATAGGGGAGGGGGAGGGACGTGCAGCTGGAAGGCAGGAACCGGCAGGGGGGAGACACCACAGGGGGGTCAGCGGCGGGGAGACCGGCACAGTAAAAAACAGGCAAAACAGGCAAAAAACAGGCAAACAGAAGAATAGCTAAGACAACAATGCTAGGGCACAGTCAACAATAATACAGAGCACAACGAAAAATACAACAGAATCCTGAGGCAGAACGGGCGCAGACATGGGCGGGCAACAGCGGCCTCGAACACCTCCCAGGAGGGGATAAGACGGGGTCAGTGGCGATGACCGAGACAGCAGAGCTTCTGGGGGGAGAGCGGATCTCAGACCAGAGGTCAGAGGTCCAGCTTGCACTCCCCCGCAGTGGCTGTCATTAAATAGGGAAGGGGGAGGGATGTGCATCTGGGAGGCGGGAACCGGCAGGGGGAGGAGCTGCAGGGGGGTCAGCAGTGGGGAGAACGGTGCAGTAAAAAACAGGCAAAACAGGCAAGAAAACAGGCAAACAGAAGAATAGCTAAGACAACAATGCTAGGGCACAGTCAACAATAATAATACAGAGCACAATGAAAAATACAGCAGAAACCTGAGGCAGAATTGGCGCAGACACGGGCGGGCAACAGCGACCTCGAACCCCTCCCAGGAGGGGGTGAGACAGGGTCAGCGGCAGTGACCGAGACAGCGGAACTGCTGGGGAGAGAGCGGATCTCAGACCAGAAGTCATGAGCCACACCAAAACCGTACTGGCAAGTGGTATAGATGGTGACTCGGATCTGTTCAGAAACTCAACATGCACAGTTTAGAGCAATGATTTCAGCTACTTGTGCGGAGTGTACTCCCTGTAAAAAAGCAGCTTCCACCAGTCCAGCGATGGTACAGACAGCAAACGCTGCTCTCAAATTACCTTCAACAAAAAGGACTTGATCAGGATCAGACAATGGCCCATCGACAATGTCAAGTCTTGGTATCGTGCAAAGCTCAGTGACATCCAAACAGTCATGGTCTTCACAATCTTCCCCATCAGTATTTGAAACAGGTAACAACATAGCGGGATTTAACACAGAACAACGTTTCAGGGTCACATTCTCGGCAGCGAGCAAAACCTGCTTGTATCTTGTCCATCTGTTATTTGTCAAATGCTGTGTTTTGGTTCTCGTCATTAGGAGCTCCATTGAATGCGGTACATATACAGTAAGAGGACGACCCATCACAATGCTCTCACATTGTTCAATGCTGACATCTATTGCAGCATTGCATTTGAGACACCCACGTGACGCCGAAGCTTCAGGATCTAATGTAGCTGAGAAATAAGTCACTGGTCTACGGGCACCTCCATGTGTCTGGGTAAGTACAGAAAGAGCACAACCCTCTCCCTCTCGTGGCAGAACAGCAAAAACGCTTTGTTGTAATCAGGCATTCCTAAAGTCGGCGCGCGACACAGGCACTCTCTCAACTCCAGGAAAGCAATCAAACAGTTGTTATTCCAAGGTACCGGATCACACACATCCTTGTGGGTCAGCATTTGCAAATGCTTTGCCATCAAGGAGAAATTTGGAATCCATTGTCGGCAGTAGCCAACCAATCCCAAGAACATCCTGACCTCCTTGGTCAGGATGTTCTTGGGATTGGTTGGCTACTGCCACTGGGTAGTGGACGTATTCATTTTCATGATCGCCTCCACTCTTTCTGGTTACACCTTCCTCTTGCCTTTTTCGATTTGATGACCCAAATACTGTACTTCGTTCAGACAGAACTGAAGCTTACTCGGAGACACCTTATGCCCATTGTCGCAAGATGGTTTAGTAAGGCAATACTATCATCCCTACAAGCCTCCCGTGTTTCAGATGCAATAAGGAGGTCGTCTATGTACTGGAATAGCACCAAGTTTCGCGGCAAAATCAAACTCTCAAGGTTCTTTTTCAAGACCTGATTGAAAATGGATGGACTTTGGGTATACCCTTGAGGGATACGACACCACGTTAAGACACGATTCTTCAGATGGAAAGCAAATAAAAATTGGCTCTCTTAACGCAATGGAATGGAGAAAAATGCCTGACAGAAGTCAATCACTGTGAACCACTGAGCCTCGCAAGGAATCTGAAACAGGATCACAGAAGGATTCGGTACCACGGGATGACATGGGATCACAATGTCATTGCCCATTCTAAAGTCCTGAACAATGCAATACTTCCCACTCGGTTTCTGCAATCCCATGATAGGCGAATTGCACGGACTTTCCATGATCTCCTTTAGAATGCGCTGCTCAATCATGGACTCAATTACAGGTGTAATCCCTGCCACAGTTTCTGGGGTCAGGTTGTACTGAGGTGTTCTTGGAAATTCTGCGCTAGGCTTAATCTGTATGTGGACTGGCTCGGCTCCTGGAATCAGTCCGTTTTTCCTCCGCCGAGAATCTCATACCACTGGAGAGACGGTGTTTCTCACATCCAGCATTCCACTGTCAAGAAAGGAAATATGGCTGCATAATGGTTCTGATTAGCCAACTTGAAAGCTATGTCCTCATCATTAGTCTGCAATTCGGTTCCCTTCGGCGTGCAGTAGATGGTACAATTCAATTTGCACAAACGTTTACGCCCTAGCAGACAGACTGGACTTAAATCACACACCACAAACTGATGGTGATCCTGGTGTCATGTGGTCCATGTGGCCATTGTCGTTTTTCCCTATGTTAGCATGAGTCCGCGGTGGACTGCCTTGTGCTTTGCACACATTACTAAATGAACATATTTTTTCTTTGTGCCACACTGCAACTTTCACACAGAATATACTGTTGTTTTCGGGTTCTGCTCTTTCCCGGGATTTAGTCTGAACACTGCAGACAAGGTCAAACAACAATGCCCCTTGTTATTCTGTTCTGGTCAGGCCCTAGCACCTAGACATAACACGGAGAGGCAGCTGTTACATGGGTGAGTAACACACATTTGGAGAGGGATCTTTCCAGAGAAGGGAGCGTGACAGAACCTGTGATGTAGATCTTTCAACTATAGACTGAGGTATGGGGTCTGCTACAAACACCCAGAGATCTTCTGATATATAATCATTTTGCTTCTATAGAAAGAAAGGGAGGTTAGGCTACACTGTTGTATACAATGACATCACCTTTTATGATTTAAGGACTACTTGCTATGCTAACTGTATTTGTGTTAGGCATTTTTCTACTTGCTGTGGCACGCATACTGCATACTAGGGCACGATAGTTAAAATAAACATTTTAAACTTTCCTCGTGTCTCTGTCAGATCTTAATGTGGACTGGTACTAGAGTGTGAGCGAAAGGGTGTGTCCTGCAACCGCGATTCCTGAGAGGGTCGGCAGTGTTGTGTTCTGGGGTGTCTATTCACTTGTTCCTCTTTGAGAGAATAGGAGGGCAAGTGAGACACTATGGCTAGTTGGTCCCCGGGCTCATGGATACCTTGGTGGTAGGATGACTCTATCCCTGCCAACTATTATTCCATGATCCCAAGCATAGTTCTGTGACTCCGCAGAATCCCTGCAACATGGCACCGCCAACGTTTGGTCTGGTACTGATTCATGGGATGCCTGAGCAGCGCTTGTGCTGGTCCACAATACCCTCACACCGGTTCCCAGAGACGTTTGTGGTAGGAGGGCTGTGCCTCCTCAGTTGGTAGGTTTTTCAAGCTTGAATTTTAAAAGGCTTTTGACCTGTTTGTGCTACTTATAGAGTCTCTAAGTATTTTATTATGGCTCAACCGATCGCAATTCCAGCACATTTGCGCGCGGCGGTTGCACAGCATTTGTTACAGAATGGGGTCCCCAATGCCGGGTTTCCAGTTGTTTTTGTGGTTGAAGCGGATCCAGCATACCGCTTCGAGGTTTTATACTCCTGGGTTACATTTCCCGTAGCGAATGCTAATAATAATTCCTTTCATGCTTATACTGTTGCTGCGGTTCCAACGGCATATCGTCCTTATGTGGTGGTTGAAGTTCCCCTTACAGCCTGGGAGCACCGGATTTGGTTTAATGGCGCCCTTCCCCACACTCTTTCATTCGTACGTATGGGCCCCTTAATTATTGACGGGGCCACATGACCTGTCTTGGCTGGTTTAATTCCACATCCTGATTATCTTAACGCTAATTTAGCGGAGGTTAGTTTACTGTATGGACAGGTGTGTCTCTATAGATGCTTGATTCAGTTCTTCCAACACACTCGTCCTGTAGAAAAACACAGGATCCTTACTATGGGGCCGATTCCGATCTCGGTCGGAGGCGCACCCAATACTATTCGGTCGGGAAAAAAGCCATGCGAAAGCCAGTTTCCCGACCGATCCGTACAGTACACCGAACGAGCAAGTACGATGCGCACAACAGCAAAAATCCCGGCCGAGCCGTACTCACCCAAACCAGGTCCTGTTCTCCGACCGAGGCGAATCCGGAAACGCCGAATCGAGTCGCACGGAAGGGAAAATGCAGCCCCGTCCGGCCGAACAAGTACGATGCGCTTTCCGTACGCGCCGAACCCGTCGCTACGCACGGCACGTCAAAGCATCCGGGAGAGGCGCACATAAGCTCCGAATCGCGCCACAACACGATCCACGGCTACGAGACGAACACAGCACCGACGAGGACGACGCGAGCGACGAGGACGAAGCCAAGCGACGAGGACGACGCGAAGCAACGAGAAGGACGAACGACACGAACCAACCATGAATCCCTTCGTCCCGATCATACCAATATTCTACATCTACTACCGGAACAGGCACGGACGCGTACGGCGCAGAAGGTAAGTCAGACACCAACCACAAAACACATACAACACGTACACGACACATCACACACATACACTGGGAATCTGAATATACTTACACCAGCAACAGCAGCACCATAGGGGCGGGATGCCCATCACCAATGCCACATATGCACACAGGGGCCTGAATGCGCGCCACCACCCCAACCCAGGGGGCTGGATGCCAACCACCACAACCACCCTCAACCAGGGGGGCAGGATGCCTACCACTACTACCACCCTCAACCAGGGGGGCAGGATGCCTACCACTACTACCACCCTCAACCAGGGGGCAGGATGCCTACCACTACTACCACCCTCACCCAGGGGGGCAGGATGCCCACCACTACTACCACCCTTAGCCAGGGGGCTGGATGCCTACCACCACCCTTAGCCAGGGGGCTGGATGCCCACCACTACTACCACCCTTAGCCAGGGGGCAGGATGCCTACCACTACTACCACCCTCACCCAGGGGGGCAGGATGCCCACCACTACTACCACCCTTAGCCAGGGGGCTGGATGCCTACCACCACCCTTAGCCAGGGGGGCTGGATGCCTACCACTACTACCACCCCCACCCAGGGGGCAGGATGCCTACCACTACTACCACCCTCACCCAGGGGGGCAGGATGCCCACCACTACTACCACCCTTAGCCAGGGGGCTGGATGCCTACCACTACTACCACCCTCAACCAGGGGGCAGGATGCCCACCACTACTACCACCCTTAGCCACGGGGGCTGGATGCCTACCACTACTACCACCCTCAACCAGGGGGCAGGATGCCTACCACTACTACCACCCTTAGCCAGGGGGCAGGATGCCCACCACTACTACCACCCTTAGCCAGGGGGCTGGATGCCTACCACCACCCTTAGCCAGGGGGGCTGGATGCCCACCACTACTACCACCCTTAGCCAGGGGGTGCCAGATGCCCACCACTACCACCCTTAGCCAGGGGGCAGGATGCCCACCACTACTACCACCCTTAGCCAGGGTGGGCTGGATGCCTACCACCACCCTTAGCCAGGGGGGCTGGATGCCTACCACCACCCTCACCCAGGGGGCAGGATGCCCACCACTACTACCACCCTTAGCCAGGGGGCTGGATGCCTACCACCACCCTTAGCCAGGGGGGCTGGATGCCCACCACTACTACCACCCTTAGCCAGGGGGCAGGATGCCTACCACTACTACCACCCTCACCCAGGGGGGCAGGATGCCCACCACTACTACCACCCTTAGCCAGGGGGCTGGATGCCTACCACTACTACCACCCTCAACCAGGGGGCAGGATGCCCACCACTACTACCACCCTTAGCCAGGGGGCTGGATGCCTACCACTACTACCACCCTCAACCAGGGGGCAGGATGCCCACCACTACTACCACCCTTAGCCACGGGGGCTGGATGCCTACCACTACTACCACCCTCAACCAGGGGGGCAGGATGCCTACCACTACTACCACCCTTAGCCAGGGGGCAGGATGCCCACCACTACTACCACCCTTAGCCAGGGGGGCTGGATGCCTACCACCACCCTTAGCCAGGGGGCTGGATGCCTACCACTACTACCACCCCCACCCAGGGGGCAGGATGCCTACCACTACCACCACCCTCACCCAGGGGGCAGGATGCCTACCACTACTACCACCCTCAACCAGGGGGGCAGGATGCCTACCACTACTACCACCCTCACCCAGGGGGCAGGATGCCCACCACTACTACCACCCTTAGCCAGGGGGGCTGGATGCCTACCACCACCCTTAGCCAGGGGGGCTGGATGCCTACCACTACTACCACCCCCACCCAGGGGGCAGGATGCCTACCACTACTACCACCCTCACCCAGGGGGCAGGATGCCTACCACTACTACCACCCTCAACCAGGGGGGCAGGATGCCTACCACTACTACCACCCTCACCCAGGGGGGCAGGATGCCCACCACTACTACCACCCTTAGCCAGGGGGCTGGATGCCTACCACCACCCTTAGCCAGGGGGCTGGATGCCCACCACTACTACCACCCTTAGCCAGGGGGTGCCAGATGCCCACCACTACCACCCTTAGCCAGGGGGCAGGATGCCCACCACTACTACCACCCTTAGCCAGGGTGGGCTGGATGCCTACCACCACCCTTAGCCAGGGGGGCTGGATGCCTACCACCACCCTTAGCCAGGGGGCAGGATGCCCACCACTACTACCACCCTTAGCCAGGGGGCTGGATGCCTACCACCACCCTTAGCCAGGGGGCTGGATGCCTACCACTACTACCACCCCACCCAGGGGGCAGGATGCCTACCACTACTACCACCCTCACCCAGGGGGCAGGATGCCTACCACTACTACCACCCTCAACCAGGGGGGCAGGATGCCTACCACTACTACCACCCTCACCCAGGGGGGCAGGATGCCCACCACTACTACCACCCTTAGCCAGGGGGCTGGATGCCTACCACCACCCTTAGCCAGGGGGCTGGATGCCCACCACTACTACCACCCTTAGCCAGGGGGTGCCAGATGCCCACCACTACCACCCTTAGCCAGGGGGCAGGATGCCCACCACTACTACCACCCTTAGCCAGGGTGGGCTGGATGCCTACCACCACCCTTAGCCAGGGGGGCTGGATGCCTACCACCACCCTTAGCCAGGGGGCAGGATGCCCACCACTACTACCACCCTTAGCCAGGGGGGCTGGATGCCTACCACTACTACCACCCCCACTCATAGGATGGACAATGCATGACACAACAAGCACACCACAACCTAGGGAATGCAAGATTAAGACATCCCCCCACCACCATGACAAGCGTGTGAGCAGGCTGTGTCAAATGCCTACAACACCGAACATGACATTGAACATACAATGTGACCCCCTAGCACATGTGCCACACATATATGTGTGTGGCACCCACAATGCAAGCAGCCCATGACCATTGTGGCAATGGGGCCTAAACCCCCATCATCACAGTGACCAAAAGGCAAGTGTGGGGTCCATAGCTGAAGCACATTTTGA
Source organism: Calotriton arnoldi (assembly GCA_963921515.1). Classification (NCBI taxonomy): domain Eukaryota; kingdom Metazoa; phylum Chordata; class Amphibia; order Caudata; family Salamandridae; genus Calotriton; species Calotriton arnoldi. The sequence goes on from CAWUFW010023401.1 coordinate 62,127, forward strand.
CCATTGTGGCAATGGGGCCTAAACCCCCATCATCACAGTGACCAAAAGGTAAGTGTGGGGTCCATAGCTGAAGCACATTTTGACCATTGTGGCAATGGGGTCTAAACCCCCATCATCACAGTAACCAAAAGGCAAGTGTGGGGTCCATAGCTGAAGCACATTTTGACCATTGTGGCAATGGGGCCTAAACCCCCATCATCACAGTGACCAAAAGGTAAGTGTGGGGTCCATAGCTGAAGCACATTTTGACCATTGTGGCAATGGGGTCTAAACCCCCATCATCACAGTAACCAAAAGGCAAGTGTGGGGTCCATAGCTGAAGCACATTTTGACCATTGTGGCAATGGGGCCTAAACCCCCATCATCACAGTGACCAAAAGGTAAGTGTGGGGTCCATAGCTGAAGCACAGTTTGACCATTGTGGCAATGGGGTCTAAACCCCCATCATCACAGTAACCAAAAGGCAAGTGTGGGGTCCATAGCTGAAGCACATTTTGACCATTGTGGCAATGGGGCCTAAACCCCCATCATCACAGTGACCAAAAGGTAAGTGTGGGGTCCATAGCTGAAGCACATTTTGACCATTGTGGCAATGGGGTCCAAACCCCCATCATCACAGTAACCAAAAGGCAAGTGTGGGGTCCATAGCTGAAGCACATTTTGACCATTGTGGCAATGGGGCCTAAACCCCCATCATCACAGTGACCAAAAGGTAAGTGTGGGGTCCATAGCTGAAGCACAGTTTGACCATTGTGGCAATGGGGTCTAAACCCCCATCATCACAGTGACCAAAAGGCAAGTGTGGGGTCCATAGCTGAAGCACATTTTGACCATTGTGGCAATGGGGTCTACACCCTCATCATCACAGTGACCAAAAGGTAATTGTTGACAAAGAAAGAGCTGCAACTGCCAAACTGCATGGATCATTCCTGGTCACAGAACCAAAAACTCATCTGTGGCAAAGTAGTGTATGTGTCCCATTGCAACATAAATTGGGGGAGCCAAATACTGCAGTGCAAATGAAACATTCCTTTGGCCATGTGCAGACAAACAACACCCATGGTGGCTGAGACCGTCAACAGTCATCAATGACACAATGACAGAAGTGACCATCAGAATGCAGAACCACATATTTGCACCAATGGGCACACAAATGCAGATACCCTGTGGAGACAGCAGATGTGAGGTGAACAGATACCATACCATGGCAGCAATGGGACACACAAACCATGATCACTGTGCTGACCGATGACCTAGGAGTCCCAGGGACAGCAGGGGAAACACACCAAACAACATACAGCCAATGGCACACCCAAGATATGCCAATGCAGTGGTGCAGATGCACAAACACTAACAGGCAGACCAACACTGTCATCATACACAGCAGGTGAGGGGTGGGGGTGCCAGTGTCCCCAGGCAACAACACAACACATGAGGAGAGCTGAATACCAATCATACAGATGTGCATACACTGCCACACTAAGGTAACTCATGGATCCAAATCCCCTATGTGGGCAAGCAGGCATTGACAGGTGAGAGGGAGCACAAAACACACATGTCACACAGGCACGTAGGAACAACAACTGACACAGCAAGTCACAGACACACCACAGCACCACCCCCAGGGCCCCCACAATGTGGTGACCCTGGGCTGAAGAAAAATACCACTGTGATGACAAAGCTAAATGTCGTTCACACTGTGAACCACAGTCAGGTGTCCTGAGCAACTAACTACCATCACACCTACACAAGCACAAATCAATCAGCATGGCCAGTAAGCCAAGGCCAACATGGAGGCAGGGGACTAGCCGGGCAACAACTCTCATCTGCACACACTCAAGACCACACCCTCGACCTCCAACAATGTGCAGCAGTGAAGTACACATGCACTGGTGACATTGCACATGCACCCATTACTATTCCAGGGTGGTGGGTGGGAACCAAGGTGTAGAAACACATCACACATGGACACTCAACAAGACTCCTGAATGTCTGACACACTGCACACTACGCTGTACATGGACATGACGGCAATACCACACCGACCAATGGGATCCCAGCCACAGTCACACACCAATGAAGAAGCCAAGGTCACCCACAAAGAACACACATAGACAACAACCAACATTGCAGCCCGGACCCTAAGGAGTGCCAGCAGTCACACACACAACGTGTCACAATCACTGAAAGATAACACAAACTGGAAATCACATGACAGGGGCAAACAACAAGTGCCAAAGGGAAACCTGACTGTGACCCATCTGCGTCAGCACACAAACTCTGCCCTGACAGCAAACACACCTATGGGTGACACCCTGATGACCAGTAATGTGCCATGCACCCACATCACAGAGAACACAGGGAGAAGACTTTGGGGGAACATAGCTCAAGTCAGCAAGCATCACAAACAGGTACAACACTAGGGATCACAGCATGCGCAGATGAATGGAAGTGAACACACAGACATGCACATACAACACACACCTTGGGCGCAGGCAATGTCACACGTGTACACACTGCCATGAGGGGACTCCACTCCTGTGTGAGGAAAGCTGTGCCATATGTTGCCTCAGTAGGGCCCCATCATGTCAGCTGAGCACTTGGTCACACAATCAACAATTAGCACCAATTGAGGGCTCCCATCACATCAGCCTGGTCATGGATGTGCCAACGGAATCATCAGCACAGATCCAACACACTTGTATAGCAATGTTGCACTGACTACACGGATGAGTCCCTCCCCATTGATGCCCAAACCTGCATGTCCACTGGAGATGGCAACACGGTCAGGGAAGTAGACAAAAGCAACGATGGCAGGCACAACAGATGTGCAGGGGTGGAAGCCACAGATGTGAAATTGCCAATGTAAGTAGGAAACCCATTGCCAAATACTGAACACATGACACCCTCAGATGCTGCTATTGATGACATGGATACACCACATGATAGGACACATTCCCCCTGGACCACATGGGTTCCTGCACAGTAACACTTCATAATCATGAGACCAGATATCACCATCACTGCAGCAAGGGCATGGTTAGCTGCACCAACAACATGTACATCTGAAGCATGAGCACTAGAGAAAAGAAAGTTGCTTTATTCAGCATATGTGTTGAGGCCAAACGAAGTCCTGAAAAAGAGCAAAGGCCAATGGCCAGTCCATTGTCAAAGTTCAAACAGGGTGACACTGGCAGATGTCACCCTACGCATGCCTGCACAATACCAGGGACAATCCACTAGGAGGGGCAACCGGGGGCAGGCCAGGCACCGCAGGGACAGGATCAGGGCTCACCAGGGGGAGTCAGGGAAGGGGTGGTGGGTGCTGGAGAGCCACTGACAACTGCAGTGGAGGTGTCTGACATGGTGTGTGCCGGCACAACTGGGGGCATGACACAGATGTCGTGGGTGCCGGCACAACTGCAGTGGACCCTGCAGATGGGGTGGACAGGTCCGCCACTGCAGTGCCCAAGTCAGACAGGGCGGTAGTGGACTCCACTGCAGTGCCTACCTCCAGGGGAGGAGAATGGGGAACAGGCAAGGTGGGTTGGACAGAGGGGGAGGACACCCTCACCACATCAGTGGCACAGACAAGTGCAGCGGGGGTGTGGTGCTGGGAGAGCAAGTGGCAGGGGAGAAGGCCGGAGCATCTTGGGGATGGTATATCTGTGGGTGGGGAACCTGGGGCAGGGTGTGGTGGGGGCACCTGTGCAGTGGGGGCCTGAGGGATGGAGGACGGAGACCTTGTGCCTGAGCTGCAGGGCGGTGGTGGGGTCTTGCTCTTAGCACTCCGGGGGACTTGCGGGTGGGGGCCTCAGTCCGTCTGCGCCTGGGGGAGGGTGTCCGGGGGCGAGGGGCACTCTGCTCCGTGTGGGTGGGCTTCCTCTTCCCCCGGGATGCTGGAGCAGCTTCATCGGTGGGGAAGAGGCCGAGGTCACAGAGGAAGAGCTGCTGTGACTTTGGGGTTGCAGGTGAGGCAAGGGAGGGTGCTTTGGAGGGAGAGGGAACTGAGGACTGCGCAGTGCATGTGGATGCGTGTGTGTGTTCCAGGGCCCCATCCCCTGTGAGTCTGGCTTCAGTCCCCTGAATGTGCTTGCGTGTGCGTTTTGTCATTGGCGTGTGTGTCAGTGTGCTGGATGTGTGTGTGCTGGTGTGTGCCAGTGTGTGTGTGCCTGGGATGGGTAAGGTGCTGGGGAGTGTGGATGGAGCAGAGGCAGGAGGGGTGAGGGACCGTTTGAGGAGGGACACTGCTGACGTCAGGGAGGAGTCCATGGACCTATTGCCCCTCTGTAGGTCAGACATGCCCGATGAGATGCCCTCCATGAACGACACCAGCTGAGTCAACAGCGCGGTGTGCGCATGGAGGACACTCAGCATGGCTGTCTGCCCTACATGGAGCTGGCGAAGGAGGTACACAGACTCCTCACTCAGGGCAGCAGGGGACACAGGGGCAGGGGTGCGGTGCCTGGCCCAAAGGAGACACGCTCCCGGACATGGGAGCCTCCACGGACCTGGGGAATGGGAGCCGATGGGAGGGCGGTGGTGGTGCTGGTGGTGGCGGGGACAGCAACACTAGCTGGGGTGTGGTGGCTGCTGACACCCGCCTCCACAAGGGAGTCATCCTCCGAGTTGCTCTGGTCCTCAGCTGAGGTGGATGCTGCTGAGGACTCCTCGGTGTGGCTCCCTCGCCCTCCGTGCCACTGGGTCCCTCCGACCACTCCTCGGCTGCTGACCCAGTCTGGCTCTCCGGCTCCTCCTGGTCCGTGGAGCTGTCCCCTTCCGTGGCCATGGATGTATCTGCAAACAATGGGGAAACAGACAGACATCAGTCACCTGCACATAACGCACACACCACTGTGAGCACAGCACATCCCAGAGCAAGCCCTGGCATCATTAGTTGTACATTGCTAAAAGTGCACTAATTGAACAGGAGAAGTCAATTGTCAGTCTGATGCCAAGCATGGCACTCACATCCCACATGGCCTTGCACCCATCTGTCTGGTGTCTGTTGGATTGCAACACCCCAGTGTTGACACATGCACCAAGTACACAGTAGTTGGACAGTGCAGAGGACACGGTGTGGACACATCACAGCTCTTGCCACTGAGTCAGTACAGGTTTACGGATGTAAGGGATGCCCAGAGTCAAATAGGAAATGCATGTGATGCATACCAGCGACAGACACCATGATGCACCCATGTCCTGATAGCCAGCGCCACTATGGTGTGCATGTAGCACATGTCACTCCCCTGCAGGATCACCAATCAGTAGACACATGCCATGGCGGAGGCATGACTGCAAAGTCATACATCACTGTCTCAGTGATGTATGACTTTGCAGCCAGACAACAACACTCTGCACTGTGTCACAATAGTAGGTCATGGGGAATGCAAGTCCTGGAGCTGCACAAGTGCACATGTACATCCCCCCACAACACATCCTCTTAACCCTCATCTGTCCAGGTCATACCTATTGGACATATGGGAGACCTGTGACACTACCCTACATGTCAGAATACAGGCATTGTGTAAGCAATGGACCCACCCATGATGCCCACCACAGAGTCAGGGAAACAGATGCTGTCTCCCACCTTGAGTCAAGCAAACTGCAAGGACACAGTCCTAAGTGACAGAATTCCCTGCATGTAAGGGCCACACCTGGGTATCAGATGAGGAGTGGGCAGTGCACAATAGAGGGACATGGCTCCTGGACAACATGACTGCTGTACTGTGGCAGTTCAACCTGGCCCGAGGAGGGCACATAACATGTTAGACAGAGTACACAGTGCAGTCTTTGACTCACCCCCTCCTTGCTGCTCTCTGGCCTTCAGCTGCCCATCCAGGTCTGGAAAGACCACCGCCAGGATCCTGAGCATGTGGGGGTCAGGGTCCGTGTTCCGCCCCTCCTGCGAGGAGGCGACAGCTTCAGCTGGACCCGTGCAATCCTCCGGGTCCAGCCCCGAAGGTCCTGCCACCTCTTTTGGCAGTTGCGGATCCGGCGCTGGTAGACCCCCACGGACCGGACAGCCCGGACGATGTCCTTCCAGATCTCATGCTTCCGATGGGCAGAAGCCTGTCAGGATGACAAAGTGATAAGGACATTACTACACATGCAACATATCCGTGCATGACACAGTTGCATATACATGTCGCAATCACAGGGGCACATGGTGTACCCAGGCAGTGCACGGCTGCCCATGGACAGTTTTCCAGAAGTCACTACATGGTATCATAGCATGGGGAGTAAAACCCTGTTCAGAAGCACTGTCACTGCACCATACCTGTCCAGTGCAAGTCACTACACACTATGGGGGTGACAACTACTCAGTGAGCCTGCTAGCCAGTGGTGTGCTGACTCTCAGCCTTGCTAGTCAGACAAAATGCACATTCAGAAAGGCAGTGCACAGAACACTCACCTGCTCCCCTGGTGTCCCATACAGCTTGCTGTACTGTGGAAGTAGGCTGTCCAGCAGGGCCTGGTTCTCTTCAAGGCTGAAGGCTGGGGCTCTCTCCACAGTACGTGCCATTGCAGGGTCCAGAGGGGCAGAGACAGCAGCAGTGCAGTGGCAGATGTCGTCCTGGAGCATGTAGTGCAGGCAAGTGGGCTCTCAGGGGAACATGCAGCAATATATATGTGCTGGAGAGGCAGATACTGTCCCTTGTGTCCAAAGTGATAGGTCCAAGTCGTTTGCATCTTCTGAATCTGGCCAATCCATGGAATAGCAGCACCAAAACACGCCCACAGCATCCTTCAAATCTTCAACTTCATGACATACATTATTTTGCAACATTGTTGTGGGTGACCAACTGAATTTCCAGCAACCGACTCGCTCGAATATTCAAAAACGCGTCCGTTGCCAGGCAAGCCCATTGTCAATGGGTGCGCACCGATCGGTCCATTGCTGTTCAACGCGCACAGGGGTACAACGCGTACCCGCACACATTGAATGCAATGGGCCGGCCGGAGGCACCGATCGGTCCATTGCTGTTCAACGCGCACAGGGGTACAACGCGTACCCGCACACATTGAATGCAATGGGCCGGCCGGAGGCACCGATCGGTCCATTGCAGTACAACGCGCACAGGGGTACAACGCGTACCCGCACACATTGAATGCAATGGGCCGGCCGGAGGCACCGATCGGTCCATTGCTGTTCAACGCGCACAGGGGTACAACGCGTACCCGCACACATTGAATGCAATGGGCCGGCCGGAGGCACCGATCGGTCCATTGCTGTTCAACGCGCACAGGGGTACAACGCTGCACCCGCACACATTGAATGCAATGGGCCGGCCGGAGGCACCGATCGGTCCATTGCTGTTCAACGCGCACAGGGGTACAACGCGTACCCGCACACATTGAATGCAATGGGCCGGCCGGAGGCACCGATCGGTCCATTGCTGTTCAACGCGCACAGGGGTACAACGCGTACCCGCACACATTGAATGCAATGGGCCGGCCGGAGGCACCGATCGGTCCATTGCTGTTCAACGCGCACAGGGGTACAACGCGTACTCGCACACATTGAATGCAATGGGCCGGCCGGAGGCACCGATCGGTCCATTGCAGTACAACGCGCACAGGGGTACAACGCGCACCCGCACACATTGAATGCAATGGGCCGGCCGGAGGCACCGATCGGTCCATTGCTGTTCAACGCGCACAGGGGTACAACGCGTACCCGCACACATTGAATGCAATGGGCCGGCCGGAGGCACCGATCGGTCCATTGCTGTTCAACGCGCACAGGGGTACAACGCGTACCCGCACACATTGAATGCAATGGGCCGGCCGGAGGCACCGATCGGTCCATTGCAGTACAACGCATCACTGTACATGTGACTGGCATATGTCAGCATGCCTGTCTCAGATGGACATATGCCAGCCACAGATAGCTCCCAGGGAGTGAGGGGCACACCTACATCACGACAGCCTGTCCAAACCTTATCATAAGGCATGTAAGGCTGCATTTCCTATTGTGTGTATGTTGGTGTACATGTTGTCCTGTGGGTGTCACCTGTGGGCAGCCACCCCCAGGCTGTGCACGTGTTAATGGGGACAGGATCCTGGGTGTTACGTGTACGTGACCACTGTGATGTGCAACTGTTCATATCTGTGCATGTGCCATGGTCACATTTCACAGTGGTGTTTGTGTATGTCATGTCACATACCCCGTGAGTCCCATGTGGGACGGTATGTTTGAGCCAGGGTGTCCCAGTGGCACAATAGTGATGGCCCTCCACAGTCTTTGTGCATGTAGTGTTTACAATGTCTCTGATTTCATGTGCACAATGGGAGACAGTCTCCACATCCACGTTGTGTGTGCATGGACTCTGATGTTGTGCGTGTGTGTCACAGACGTCCATGGCTCTCCTGCCATGGCAAGTGTGGCCACTACCTGTGGGGGTCATGTTTGTTTTGTTGTGGTGTACACATGATACTCCAGGTGATGCCAGTGTCCATGTGGCATTACAGGGTCCCTGGGAATGTGCCTGTCGTTGAGCTGTGGTGCCTGGGGCACATCTGTCCTCACATGTCACTGGGGGGTGACTGTGACACAGCATCATGATATCCAATGGGCCAACCTGGGACAAATTGATGCCACCTGTAGGACCGTGTTGACAGATGTTGGCCATGTATGTACCATAAATGTCGTTCCGGTACTGCACACTTCATGTAGTTGTGCCTCATGATGATGTATGTTGGGATCTTGAGTGTGTTCAATGCCGCATATGTGGGGTGACTGACGATCTTGCTTACTTCTCCTCTGCACTGCAGGGCTCCTGCTGTCCATCGGCCATTCCCAGACCTGGCAACGATGGTGGAACGGGACAGCATCCGACGGTACCGCTTCACCAGGCAGCTGATTGAGGATTTGGCAGTGCAGTTGTCCCCACATTTGCAGCCTGGCCGGCCGTATCCTACAGCGCTGACCCCCAAGGTGAAGGTGATGGCAGCCCTACACTTCTTTGCCACCGGTACCTTCCAACATACTGTGGCGTCTGCTGGTGGGATGTCACAGACCATGTTCAGCCGTGTGCTCCGCGATGTTTTGGCGGCAATGTTGCTCTTCCTGAACCGGTACATCTATTTCCCTAGACTGCGACGACTCACTGACGTGAAGAGTGACTTTTATGCCCTGGGGAGGATGCCGCATGTCATTGGCTCCATTGATGGGACACATGTGGCTTTGGTACCACCACAGGCCCAGGAGCAGGCCTACAGGAACCGCAAGCACTACCACTCGGTCAATGCACTGGTGGTGTGTCTTGCAGACATGACCATCACACACGTGTGTGCCCGTTTCCCTGGTTCAGCACACGATGCCTTTGTGATGAGGAGTAGTCGCATCCCCAGGTTGATGGCACAGATGCAGAACCAGCGTGCCTGGCTTGTCGGTGTGTACTGACTTTGTGCCATTGTGTGTGATCTGATCTGTAGTATTCCGCCCACTTTTCCAAGTCAGCTGATGTGCACTTGTCTGTCCGTAGGTGACTCGGGATACCCCAACATGCCGTGGTTGCTGACACCCCTCAGGAACCCTGTGACACCTGCCCAGATGCGCTACAATGAGGCACATGGTCGGACCAGGAGAGTGATTGAGCGGACCTTTGGTCTCCTGAAGAGCCGCTTCCGCTGCCTGGACAAGACCGGAGGGTCCCTCCCATATGCCCCTGCGAAAGTGTGCAAGATTATCATCGTCTGCTGCATGCTCCACAACCTGGCAGTGCGGAAGGAGTTGCCTCTCATCCAGGATGACGATGACCAACATCCGCCACCTGTGGAGGATCCTGGCCTGGACCACGATGCCAGTGACGATGATGATGATGATGGTGATGGTGATGTCCGCACACAGCTCATCACCAACTTCTTTAGCTGAATGTGAGTATCCTGAGGTGTCATGTGAATGATGTGAGTTGGCATGATGTGTGGGTGGTGCTCTGGTGCTGTTGGAGTGTGTCCATGGGCTACTTGACAGGATGTGTGTTGCGATGTGTGGTGACAGGTGGGCTGTACTCCCCAACAGTGTTGACATGCTAACTTGGTTCTGGGTGGGTATCTTGTAACATGTATTGTGCATGAGTTTTGCTGTTCTGTCCTGTACTGCATTGCTTTTGACTGTGTGTCATTTCTGTCCTTCACAGGGTACTTTCAGATTCGTTTGGTCAACTGTGTCCACCGACGACGTGATTGCACATCCAGGCTGGTAGCTGTTGTGTCCCTACAGGTGATGTGCGCCACACCCATGGACTTCCTTCTGTCTACAGTTGTTGACTGTGTGCCCGCTACCAGGTGGGGTTACCTTGCATCTGTAGTGGTTACGGCATGTTGCTACTGTGTAATAAACCTGTGCTTCACTTAGTGATGTGCGTTGTCTGTGGTCACACATTTGACTGCCATTTGCTTACTGCACCTGTGGGCTACTTGACTACAACTGGGAATGGGTGTGGTGTCTGTGCATTGCACCGTCTTCCCTGGCAACATCAGTGTAGGCAATGAGTCAGATGGCCTAGGTGTGTATGTGTTGTGTAGCCCTGGTGGTGTGTCTCCCTCATATGTGTCACGTTGCCTGTACTCACATGCCTGTGTTGTCCTTGCTGTTGCAGTTCGCATACACTGTGTAATTTTGCAGTTCATCATCCCCATAACAGCACCCACGTTGGAATCACGACAGAGGCAAGTATGGTGTATTAGTGTGTTTATTGTGATAATAGTGCATAGGATGGATTGTGCTGTACATGAATCTTGCAATCCCAAGTTCCTAGATGAATAGAAAGTCCAGGTAGACAGGATCCCCAGTATCGGGCCACTGTTGTCTGACACATTGTTCCAACTTATACTCCCCATGCAATGTGTGGGAGTAGTGTTGCCATCAACAGGGTGAACAGTCTGTGCACAAAGGCGAAAATCCAGAACAGGTTCAGGCTTCCTGGGAGTTGCGCTTGGCCATCAGCCTCTCACTTTCCCCTCCTCGGACGACCCCTCTTCTTGGGGGGGCCCTCAAGTGCAGGCTGCTGCGGTGCAGGGGACTCTCCGCCAGAGTCCTCCTCCCTCCCTGTGGCAGTTGCAGTTTGTTCGGTACCAGATGTTGTTGGCACACAGGGAGGTGTGGACTGGTTGCTGTTCATCTGGCGGAGGCATTGTAAAATGTCCCTGTGCACCGCCGTCATCTCATGTAGTACATCCCACTTGGACTCCACGCGGGTCATGTGGGAGTCCACACGTGACATGTGGGAGTCCACACGTGACATGTGTGACTCCACTTGGGACATGTGGGAGTCCAAGCGGGCATGATGGGCAGCCTGCTGCTGTTTGATGTCTCTGAGGAGCCCCACTACCTGGCTGAGCTCTCCGGTGCTGGACTGGTACGCATCAGCTATGCGTACCAGTTGTGGGTCTTCATGCACACCAGCAACGTCTGCAAGCAGCGACCTCTGTCTCCCACCCCTCCCACCACCCCTGCTGACATGTGCAGTGTGTGCAGTTGCACGCACAGATAACCCTGGTCCACCTTGGGGGTTGGTGGTGGTGGTGGTGTCCATGGCCCCAGGTTGGTCCAGGGTCACTGCGCTGGTGTTGTTCCTTATTCTGTCCATGTCGGCAGGGATGGTATTCGTGGTGACAGTCGTTGGAGGGGTGGGTGCAGGGGGTGCAGCTGGTGGACCTGTTGGTGCTGCAGCTGGTGGTCCTGCTGGTGCAGCATGTTGACTTGCACCGGATGTGCCAGGTTGTTCATCGTCCGAGGAGGACAGAGGCTGTACGACGCCAGTGAGCTCGGCATCCTCTTGAGCCTGGGACTGGGACTCCTCAGCGTCTGCTGCTGTGTCCCTATCATCACCTGTTTTTGGGAGACACAAACAATGTATGTCATGTTTCTGCAGGCATCAGTGGTTGACACACCTGACAGTTGTGACTGTGCCTCGGGGTGCGGGCCTGTACATTGTATTGTCCTAAGTCGTCACAGTCAGGGGTTGATATTGGTGTGGCACATTGTCCTGCATTATTTGGGCATTTCTATGTATTCTCTGGGGTGTGAACATGGTCTGCATTGATTGTGTTTGGTTGACAGCCAGACCTCCTTCCCACCCACCCACCCACCCAGTCAGTTATCCCACCATGGAACGTGCTTGCATTGCAGGGAGTGTAAGTTGTCTCTCAGGATGTCAGTCAGTGGTGTCCTGCTGTTTGTTGGTGCACAGTTGGCAGCAGGGCCTTGTGCTCCCCACAGCAGTAGCCAGTGTCAGCCATCTTGTGAGTCCTTCTCCACTCCCTGTGATGTGAGCATGGTTCAGGGTGGTGTTGATGGGCCAGTTGTGAGGCTGAGCAATGTCTGTGACTACGACTCCCATCATGCTATTGCCTCCACCCCCTTCCCAGCATGCCCATGCTTCCTTCCTTTTGACTCTGCTTCCCTGTGGGGTGGGCTGGCTGTGCTGACAGGATGGCTGGGAGTGTTGTCCTGGCAGTTGTTTGGCTAAGAGTCCCAAGAGTGTCCCTGTGCTTCACACAACATAAGCCAGGGTGGTGGTGCTTTGTGGGATCTTGTGTTAGGATGGAGGGCATTGCATTCTACCAGGTGGGTACTGTGGAGTTTGTGTTGGGGGGGTGTGAGGGGAGGTGCTGGTGACTATGGTCAGTGCTGCAAGTCCCCCTTCCCACCCAGCCAGCCAGATATCCCACCATGGAACGTGCTTGCATTGCAGGGAGTGTAAGTTGTCTCTCAGGATGTCAGTCAGTGGTGTCCTGCTGTTTGTTGGTGCACAGTTGGCAGCAGGGCCTTGTGCTCCCCACAGCAGTAGCCAGTGTCAGCCATCTTGTGAGTCCTTCTCCACTCCCTGTGATGTGCGCATGGTTCAGGGTGGTGTTGATGGGACAGTTGTGGGGGGGCAATATGTGTGACTGCGACTCCCATGATGCTATTGGCTACACTGACTTGGCCAGCATACACAGAATTCCTTCCTTTGAGTGGTCTTCACTGTGTGTTGGTGTTGTTGTGGTGGCTACATGTGTGGATGTGTGTGTTAGTTCTATTTGTGCCACTGCCTAGCTGTAGTTGTGGTTGTGTTTGTACATGTGTTGGCACAGTTGGATGTGACTTTTTTGATGGCATGTGTTGGGTTTATCTGACTGACATACACATTTTGGGATGATTCTGTTCTAGTTGCTGTGTAATTGCTATGAGTGCATGGTTTGACTCTCCCCTTGACAGTGATGTGTGTGTGTTTTGTGGCAGTATATTGTGTACATTTGTTGTGTACTCACCAGGCTCTGGGATGTCCTCTAGTCCATATATGCTCACTGGCGGTAGGATGGCCCGCACCTTCTCCTCCCAGGGCCTGAGGTATATTGGCTTGGCAGGAGGGCCACTGCCGGTGTGTTGGCTGTTGATGTAATCTTGCTTCAGCAGTTTCCGTACCCTCCTGCGCACGTCATACCACCTGTTCTGGATGTCGCTCTTTGTGCGCCGACATGGTGATTGTGCGTTCACCCTGTTGATGATCCTCTCCCACATCTTGGTTTTCTGCGACATGGGGGTCTGTTGGACCAATGTGCCAAACAGCTGTGGCTCTACCCTGAGGATCTCGTCTACCAGGACTTCCAATTCACAATCTAGGAACTTGTGATTCTTCTTGGGGGCATGGTGATGGGTGGTGATGGTGGGTGATGTGTGTGTTGGTGTGCAGGTGAGGGTGTGTGGGTGTGTGTTGTGCTGGGTGTATGTGAGGTAGGTATTTGTTGGTGTGCTGCTGGTGTGTGGCTTGTGTGAGGGATGAGCTGTGGGTGTGTGGTTGCTTTCTCTTGGGTGCTGGCAGTGGAATGGCATTTGCAAAGGCTCATGGTAGTGATTTGTGTATTTTATATAGGTGGAGTTGTGGGTGTGTCTTTGTTCTCTGTCCCCACCCCCCCAGTATTTATTGGCTTGGTAATTGCTTGTTTGGCCTTTTTTTGGTTGATTTTTCCTTTGTGCTGTTTGTGTATGTTGGAAACGTTCTTGTGACCGAGTCGGACCCTGCATTGGTCTCGTACGGTGTTTTCCGCTTCGTTCACGCCTGTGTTTGTGCAGTTTTGTATGCTGCGTACGCGTCGGTCGCGGTGTATTGTATTGCTTCGGCTCGGTTTTGTATGCGTGTCGGTCGTACGGCTTGTCCTCCGTCCGACTCGGTCGTGTTTTTCGCGCCTTGCATCGTACTTTGCGGGTTGGAGTTGGCGGGTACGATTCGGTCGGATTTGTTCCGGGTGCGTGTCGGTCGGTTGGATTCGCGTGTTTTTCCGGCCGGATTGCTATTTTCCGAGCGGTTCGGTCGGTCGGCTTGGTTTCCTGACGTGTCGGTCGGATTTATCGCGGCTTGCATCGTACTTGGCGTGTCGGGCGCCACTGGTACGTGTCGGTCGGTATTTTTTCCGGATCCGAGTCGGTCGGTGCTTTTTCCGGCCCGAATCGGAATCGACCC